>JADKXX010010315.1:0-128308 GCA_017310255.1 Butorides virescens | reverse complement strand
CTACCACTCTACCACTCTACCACTCTACCACTCTACCACTCTACCACCCGGGTGTCTGAGGGCTGCGAGCTCCAAGCAAGCCTAAGAGCTGCGGAGGGAACGGGGAGAGGGGAAGGGGAAGGTGGGGCAGGAGGAGGGGTGGCAGAAGCAGAGCCCATTGCCCTGGTCCGCTCAGCTTGAAGAAATGCTTAAAGAACGGGGCGGGTGGGAGGTGGGAAAGCTCCCGGGGAGCTCTGGCAGTACCAAAAAGGTTCCCCCCTGAGCAGCTCCCCCAGCAGGGGGTCCCAGGTGAGGCGGGGGAGCGAAGGGGAAGTCAGGCCCCCGAGCGCTCGCCGCACATCCCTGCTGTTACCTGTTGGCCATCTTCTTCACGGAGCCGAAGTAATGGCACATATTGAGCGCAGCCAGGTAGCTGAGATTGGGGATGCTCAAGTAGAAGTTGAGCATTTCCCGCCTGTGACCCTCCACCTCCGTTGGCACGCGAATGGCAGCGTTTTTCCTTTGCTCCACCAAAGCCAGGTCTTTCAGCAAACCGGCAGTTTCCTCTTGGGAAGCGCTGAAGAGAACTCGGACCCCAGCCTGGACCAAGGCTGAGAGCACGCTGTCGTAGTACTGCGTCCTCTGGAAAAATCGTGACGTTTCTCCTGCAGAGTTAAAATACAGAAAACTCGGTGAGATTTAAGCGCCAAATTACCATGACAAATCTAATATGAGTCACAAAGCAAAACGGCTCAAAGATCTGAGAGCTCACAACCAAAAACAAGGTGAGGGAAAGCATCTCAGGGAAAGGAGGCAGGAGGGGTCACAGGAGCAGGATTTCCTCGGCTATTTGAGAGGTAGAGTTTAGGAATTAACACTGAAGTTACAAATTAAAGGTCATTAGGAGAGAGGATTAGGAGGAACACGTGATAGGTGATGAACAACAGCACAGCCCAAATCAGAAGAAGTTTGGTAAAGCTCCGAAGGTAAGAACGCACTTGAACATGGTCAAACAAGAAACCAGCAGCGCTCCGGAAAGAGCATAATGAGAAAAACAGGACAAACCCGATGAAAACGACACCTTCAGCAGCGGGGTAAAAAGGCGGCTCAAACACAATCCACTGATCTACAGCCCCCGCTGAGAAGCTGCATCTTCAGTGACCAATTCTGTCATCGTTTCCACATCTGAACCATCAATAAATTAGATTTCTGTCACAAAAACAAAGCTGCAGCCACAACAATTTGATTTCAATAGCGGAGTTTTATATCCCAGAACATCTGTAATTTCATTGGAGCTGTGAGCTCCAGTTTCATCTTCTGCGAAGCAGGTGCAGCAAAACCTCTCAATTATTTTCTAGATGGCACTGACAACCAAGAGCCTTAGTGGAATAGTTTGATTGCGTAATTTGGATCTTAGGATTACAACGAACGGCTTGTCTGAACTAAAGAAGTTAAAGAAATAGTCTTGAATTTTCCACAAATATTTAATCAAGTCAGGAGGCGCCTTTGAGACTCCTCTGCTCTGTGCTTTGTGACACGAGGCAATGGCTCAAACGCAGCCTTCCCAAAGTGACTCTTTGTAGGAGCGCTCTTTTGTCTTCTTCCTAAAACCTCATCTCATTCAGCTGGTTATCTTCACAGAATCCCAAAATCCCAGACTGGCAGGGGCTGGCAGGGCCCTCGGGAGCTCCCCCAGTGCCACCCCCCTGCCCAAGCAGGCTCCCCCAGAGCAGGGGGCACAGGACAGCGGCCAGGCGGGGGTTGAAGATCTCCAGAGAAGGAGACTCCACAGCCCCCCTGGGCAGCCTGGGCCAGGGCTCCATCACCCTCACACTCAACAAGTTCTTCCTCCCGTTCAACTGGAACCTCTTCTGCTTCAGGTTGTGCCCATGGCCCCTTGGCCTGGCGCTGGGCACCACTGGCAAGAGTCTGGCTGTGTCCTGGTGACCCCCACCCTTGAGATATTTGTAGGTGTTGATGAGGTCCCCTCTCAGCCTTCTCTTCTCCAGGCTGAACAAGCCCAGCTCCCTCAGCCTTTCCTCCTAGGGGAGATGCTCCAGTCCCCCCCCATCATCCTTGTTGCCCTCCTCTGGACTCTCTCCAGGAGTTCCTCATCCTTCTTGAACTGAGGAGCCCAGAACTGGACACAGTGCTCCATCAGTACTTCGCTTGCTCAAGCAGCAGCCATCACGTGGTTTGGTCTCTACAGTCTGGAGGTAGACTCCATATGTGGGACGGCGTGCTCAGGCTGGCTATCACTCACTGGTTCTAAACCGTGAAAATTTTCCCCTGCGGTTTGACAGGTACCACTCGTTGGGTTACTGCTAGGAAAAAATATTTTTCTCGAGTCCACTACTATTTTAGTGCCGAGCATAGAGGAGATTGTGCTTGTTCCTTTATGCTACTGTTCTCACCTGCCTTGTTGAAATCTGTCTTGAACTTGGGGTTTTCTTGCACAGGTTAATATGCTCAGTTAATAACGTTTGAGTTAACTTGCTTTTCCCTGCCTCACTAATTAGTAAGCAATGCATCCCTGTGGATCCAGTTGTGTCTCTGCCTGTATCAAATAGCCCTCAAGAGCTAAACAAGTTTCAATGTTCAGCCGCTGGCCTCATTAATGTCATACTCCTACAGAGACTGGAGCGCAGGTTTTCAGTCTGCTTTCTGTCCTGCACTGCACACAAAGCCAGCGTGGCCGGTGCAAGCCTTGAGCAGAGACCAGCGCGGCCCCGTGGTGCCCCCGCCCGGGAACACCTACCTGGTTTAATCCTGTCCTTTTCCACAATCACACATATTCTCTCAAACATGGTCTGCAGGCGCTGGATCCGCTGGGTGAGTTTATTCCTGTTCACAGAGTTCAGTAATTCTGACAGAAATTTCCTCTCCACCGCCATGCAGTTGCTCACGATGTAATCGCTGCTGCTCAGCGAGCAAACCTATCATGGAATCACAGAATGGTTTGGGTGGGAAGGGACCCCTAGGGGTCACCCAGCCCAACCCCCCTGCAGGAGCAGGGACACCTTGAACCACATCAGGTTGCTCACAGCCCCGTCCAACCTGGCCTGGAATGGTCCCAGGGATGGGGCCTCCACCCCCTCTCTGGGCAACCCCTGCCAGGGTTTCACCACCCTCACTGCAAAGAATTCCTTCCTTAGATCCAGTCTAACCCTCCCCTGCTTCAGTTTAAAGCCATCCCCCCTTGTCCTGTCCCAGCTGGCCCTACAAAAAAGCTTGTCCCCCCCTTTCCTCTGGGCCCCCTTGAAGCCCTGAGCGGCCGCACTCAGCTCTGCCCGCAGCCTCCTCTTCTCCAGGCTGAACACCCCCAACTCTCCCAGCCTGGCCCCACAGCAGAGGGGCTCCAGCCCTCGGAGCATTTTAGTAGCCCCTCGGATCATTTTAGTAGCCCTCCTCTGGCCCCGCTCCAACAGGTCCATGTCCTCCTGGTGCTGAGGGCTCCCGAGCTGGACGCAGGGCTCCAGGGGGGGTCTCCCCAGAGCAGAGCAGAGGGGCACCTTTACGCACCTGCACCTTTACGCCATGAACTGCCTTCAGGGAAGAAATCACCTCTGCTCCAGAGGAGATCTCGCGGCTGTCTACCAGAACACAGAGCGAAGGCGCTTTCTCCAGAGGGTCCCGTGAAAACGGAGCTGTAGCTGAAGAGGGGTTTGTGGAAGCAGCACGAGGTGGGACTGAAGTGCTCCTGCAGGTGTTCTTCAAAGAACTTCCCACCTGTAAATGTTGACAATCAGACGGTATTTCCAAGAGGTCACAGAAGCATAAGGCCAAAGAAGAACACGCCAATAATAAAAATACGATCTTCAAATAATGATGCTTAACAGATACTTTGTTCCACAGGTTTCTTTAAATCCAATTAAAAAAATCTTTAAAAAAAAAAAAAATGTATTTTTTGATATTGCAAAACATTAACACTTTCAGATTAACAAATTAATCCCCTGTAAACAATCTCCCAAATTAGCTGATCTAATTATTTAGCAGCTTGAATGACAAAAGCATGAAGCCTTCCCTAACGAGTTCAAGAAAAACTGAATATTGAAAATGATACAGGTCAGGCAGAAAAGTGTAAGAGATCAGGAATCCAACCCCAGACTACGAAGGGTCTGAATTTAGGACAGCAAACAAGTACTTCATAGCTACAAACCCCAAAGAATTAGAGGACACTCTCAGCTATTTGAAATAGATCCATATTCCTCCACGACTGTCAGACTCAAGCCAGTATCTAATCCCCAATTTTTATTTATCGACTACGAAGATGCTCTCCGAGTTACCCTGTGAGTACAACAAAGAAAAGGGAGACGATGTAGGGCGGTGCAAGCAGCACGGACCTGCTCCTCCACCACCAGGAGCACCCTCACCCTGGCTGCTGTAGGGCTGAGCGCCCTCACACTGACCGGGCGACAGGACAGGGTCCCGCTGCGGGGGATTCCTTCGCAGAAGGTGAGGTGAGAGGAAAGCCCTGGTTTTGAATTAACACCGACCTCAGTGGGAGCCTGCAGATCCTCCTTCCCCAAATCGGAACTAGCGACAGCTGGTGGAAAGCCTGAGCTCCTGGCGTGGTGGTCTGGCTGAAAATCCAGCATTTCAGATACTGAAGCTTTCAAGCCGAGAAGCATCTCGCCCTTGCTCTCCACAGACTGATGAACGCTGATTTCCCCAGCCACTTTTCTGTGCTGTGCAGAAGAGACTGAAGGCACTGACTTGGGTAATTCAGCGGTTCCCTGTTCTGCCCAGAAATGGTCTGCTCTCTTGGGCTTCTCGTTGCTGACACTTGTTTCTTCCCCGCTGGAATCACTGAGAACAATAATTCGGGACGGTTTCTTCTTTTGCATTGGGACAGAGCAGTTCTCTTCCACCCTGGCCTGGTTTAATTTTTTCCTGCGGCGAGTGAGGTATTGTTTTCTTCCACTCATAAAACTCTCATTGTTTAGGAGATCAAAATTAACGCACACTTCCTCCTCACTAGATTCAGTTTTTTTGCAAGTTTCCTCTTCCTCCTCTCCAACACAGAAACTGTCTTCTGCATAACTCTGGTCTTGCTCAGGAATCTGAGGGGGGAAAAAACAAACCCAGTAAGTTTCGAAACACTGTAAATCATAGAATCGCTTTGGTTGGAAAAGCCCTTTAAGATCATCAAGTCCAACCTTCAACCTAACCCTGCCATCCCACCACTAAACCACTAAAATGATCTTGCTCCTCTCCATAAACACACTTTGCTTACCCAATCCGTCCTACGCACAAGCACTGCGGGGCCCAGGGGCTTCTCCCACCTCTCAAAACCTCCCCTGCTGAACACGCCCTGCAGTTCCTGGGCCACTTCCCTGGAGGGCCCTTGGCACCCGTAGACGTATCTGGAACGAGCGTACACTCAGATTTCGGTCAGGCCCAAGATTCGTCACCAGAAAGCTTTTAATGGGAATATTCATTGTAGAATCACAGTAGAAGCGAGAGTCGCTCGCTAATACACAACAAACAGGTTGGACCGACAGCCAGGAATGTCTCGGTTGGACTCGATGATCTTAAAGGTCTTTTCCAACCGAGGTGATTCTATGATTCTTTGCACGTCTTGCACAGGGGAAGGACCCTGAGCTGCCCACGCTTGCACACGCGGGACAAGCGGCGGTTTTGCGTGAAGAAAGGCGGATTCCACACCTCGTACCACGCGCATAACAAACTGCACAGCGCACGACAAGGCTTGCTGGTACAAGCTCATGAAAGGCAGGTCTTGCCTAACCAACCTGATTTCCTTCGGCTGAGGAGCAGCTGAGGAAACTGGGGGTGTTTAGTCTGGAGCAGAGGAGGCTGAGGGGAGCCCTCACCGCCCCCCACAACTGCCTGAGAGGAGGGAGTAGTGAGGTGGGGGTCGGGCTCTGCTCCCTGGTAACGGGTGATGGGATGAGGGGGAATGGTTTGAAGCTGCACCAGGGCAGGTTTAGGTTGGACATTAGGAAAAATTTCTTCACTGAAAGGGCTGTCAGGCTCTGGAATGGGCTGCCCAGGGAGGTGGTCGAGTCCCCATCCCTGGAGGGATTTAAAAGAAGGATGGATGAGGTGCTGAGGGTCAGGGTTTAGTGGTGGGATGGCAGGGTTAGGTTAAAGGTTGGACTCAATGATCTTAAAGGGCTTTTCCAACCAAAGTGATTCTATGATTCTATTCTAAGTACTTCATGATGCCTTTGCAATGTGTAAAATGAAACGGGAGTTCAAGCTCTGCGTTTTCAGCAACAACAAAACCGACATCATAAACCGAGGCTGCCTGGAAACCGAGTCCCATGCATTCTTCTTACCTGCTTGCAAATAATCAGTGAGCACAACCTGAATTTTTGTGTGTTAACAAAAAAACCTCCCGTGATTTATCCTTTTCATCAAATATGGGTAAGGAGAGATAAGGAAGCATCCTGAGCATCTGTTTTTCCTATTCTGTTTGGAATACTGCACAAGTGATTTATGTTGCGAGCTGTTTGAAGAGTTCAGAATGAAACAGAACCCAGAAGACAGATGATGTAGGAAAGGTCTCAGCTGAGCACCGTGCAGCATTCACATGGAGGGGGAACACAGCCAAGTGTGGAGAAACCAAAGCCAGGAGCGGCCAGGATGAGAAGTGGACACTTTGGAAGAAGCTCCGTTACAATACTCCAGCGATGTTTCACTGGCACTTTTGTGAGTACAGAGAGTTAGTGCATAACGATGCTGCCCGAAATGGGGCAAGAGCTCGGCTAAGGATCGGCTTTGGAGAGTCATGGGTGCTCAGCAGTCACCCCACATGGCAGGGACACAGCTGGCACCTGGGGACCACGCAAAGGGTCGGTCTCCAGTAACACGGGGGACACTGGACAGCCAGAGGCACCCTGCCAGAGACTGCTGAGGAGCAGCAACAAGCACTGTTGAATATGCTAATTTATTTGCTCGTTTCCCACCTTACATTTCGGGAGCGAACCCTGTAATTGCTAGAGAAAGTTTGACCTCTTGGCACCGCTGTTTGTCTGGCGAGAAGAGCGCAGCAGGGCAATCTGACATACAGTGGGTAACAGGAACGCACCCAAACGGTTACGCCTCTCTTTGGGGTTGCTTGTTTTCACCAGACTGGGGAGTGGGTTAAGAGACTGGAAATGTCCCATGCTGGGCGAGAGGACTCTTCCTCAGAAGATGTCAGTCAGCGTCCTCTGTGACAGAGGAAGACAGCGGAGAGGGGGAGGTAAGCTTCCCAGCCTGGAAGCACCGTGCCATCCCACAGCGATCAACAACGATCGCCACCCTTCAGGGAAAAGACGGGGGGCTGGGATGCTTCCCCTTCGGACTGGTTGACGCCGCTCTCCGGCTGAGGAACGGGGTGTGTATACTTCTACCAAAGCATACATGTCTGCACACTTAACTTAAAAATCAAAATGAAGTCGAAAGTCCTTGTTAGAACTGATTATTTAGCAACACTAGGCTGCAAACCAGACTTCAAGGTAGGATTAGAACCTAAACGCGGTCCCAGGCAATCAGAACTTCACAAGGACAGTAGTCATTTCGTTTCATACCTGTGAGAAAATTGCCATGTTGTTGAATTCGCGATGAACCATTTTGTATCTATTGCCGAGAGCGGGACTACGCACAGATTTCAGGTAAACTCCTTTCATCTCACAGTCTAAAACAAGAAGATAAAAGAGAATACAGTATTATTAAGGATATAATTTTTAATTGTTACATCATTTTTTCATATCAAGTAATTCCTTTACAGTCTCTCAAAAACTTGTATTTCACAAAACAAAAGTTCTCCAGACACCTCTGAGAATCCCAAAGCCAAGGATCAGGTCTGCCCAGCTTGCCGTCATGAAAGCCGCCCTGTCGAAGGTTTTCTCAGCAGGCGGAGCTTGGGATTGCCCGGGAAAGGGAGAAGGGCAACGTTAACCACAGGAACCCCAAATTACTCAGTTTTTCCTGTTGCAGGTCTCTCCCAAACCAGGCACAACAACCGATTTCAGAGACTGTATGAGAAAGGGCCGGGTTTGCTGAAGCCCACCACAGGATCTTCCAGGGAACAACTCAATTTCAGTGGAGAAGGAAAATCCTCAGCAACATCTGGGAATCTTAACTGGTAAAAGGATGATTCCATCATGGAAATATCCCAGGGAAAGACAAGGTTCATAAGCACAGGGACAAGTAAACCATCTTGGCCAAAAAACAGCATTAGCTTCTCAGCTCTGTCAGCGTCAACACCATAATTTTATCTTTAACGTTCATATTTTGGGTCTTTCTGTAACAGAAGACCTGAAAGATTCAGAAATTTCTAAGGGAAACAGAAAACTGTGTTTCTGGTCAGCCATAATGGTGTGTGAGGGGGTGGCTGACTTAGCAAGAGGCGATCTGCTGCCCCCACAATCCTTGAAGATCTGACTCCAGCCTGCCCAAACCTATTGGAGAAGAGGAGGATGAGGGGACACCTTATCGCCCTCTACCTGAAAGGAGGGTGTAGTGAGGTGGGGGTCGGCCTCTTCTCCCTGGTAAAGGGTGACAGGATGAGGGGCAACGGCCTCAAGTTGTGCCAGGGCAGGGTGAGGTTGGCCATGGGGAACAATTCCTTCCCCAAAGGGCTGTCAGGGGCTGGAAGGGGCTGCCCAGGGAAGGGGTCGAGTCCCCAGCCCTGGGGGGATTTAACAGCCGGGCAGAGGCGGTGCTGAGGGCCAGGGTTTGGGGGTGGGATGGCAGGGGTAGGGGAACGGTTGGGCTGGGGCAGCTGAAAGGTCTCTTCCAACCCAAACGATTCTGTGATTCTATTGCAGGGTAAGGGCTCCAGTGAGGAACTTTCTACATAAGAAACCCAAGTGAATACAAACAGAAAAGGTACGAACAGATAATCAAAAGCAGCGGATTTACCACAGCTGAGGAAGTTCCTGCTTTTTAGCTGACACATGCTGACCTGTTAGGCATGGCCATTCGGTCAGCTATCACACCCCATTTGCTAAGCAACACCCCTTATCTTAAAAGCATAACCAACTCTCCTCATTCACCATTTAACGCTTGTGTGACCTCCTCATCATCATTCAGGAATTGAGCAAGGGAAGAGTTCAGCTTGTCTTCTGCAACATCACTCTCATCAGATGAAACACAATCTGCATCTTGCTGGGACAGCTCAGCTTCCTCATCTAAAAACTGTCTTGCTGCAGTCTAAACAGGAAAAAAAAACCCCAAACAACATTTCAGTTAGAAGGTGGCTCCCAATTAACTAATGTTACACGTGAGACCTCTGATAAATCAGTTCACGACCTCAGAACATCAGCTGCTTAGATGATCACAGATATTGGGCTTCTGCCTTTGAAAAGGGAATCCACCAGGGGGAACAGGGACGTAAAGAACCCAAAGCTCAGTGAAGTACGTGACATGCAAAGGACTGTCCCACCAGCATGGCAGGGTGACGCTGGAGTCCATTTCAAAGCACTGGCCAAAGGGAAGCGCCGCGCGTAGCACTGCCTGCACCTAGGCTAGATAACAGCACAGGCAGAGTTTGCTAGCACGTCGTAGGTAAGCTACCCAGCAATATTAGGTTATTTTGTAACTTACAAATCTAGTTTTGCTCATTTTATTTGCTTTCAAAAATCTGGTTTGATTCTGAAGTGCTGGATTACTCTTGAACCCACGTCCACTAGAAACTTCAGATACAGACTTCACACTGGTTTGCCTTTTCCTCTTTAAGACTTGGGAGTAATTGTTTCATGAATTCATTACACAATGCAACTCGTTATTGAGAAAATGCTCGTCTTGCGGGGAAGATGAGGCACAGCACGCGTGAACTGCAGGCCAGGAGACATATGACACACACCTTAATACCAAGGTCCATCAAAAACACTCACAAGAATGTACATGGAAACAAAATATTAATTCAGAAAGATGTTTTGTCAGAGATACTTTATATTAAGCTAACTTTTTCTCTTATAATTTCACCTATAAAGTACTGAATTAAAATGTGAAAAACCCTCAAAAAACATTATGTAACCCAATTACTCCAAAAGAATGATTTGTGTGCCTTCAAAATCCTTTGAATAAAAAGCACAAAGCTGTAAATTTCAGTTTAGTACATGGAAGACTAAGGCACCTTGTGCTATAATAAGTGACATCTCTGATTTTCAAATTTTCCGAAGTCTTTTAATTATTTGCTTACACCCATTAGTAAGCCTGACTGACAGGCATTATTAATAGTTCCTTTTCTAGAACAGTTTTGATTATTGTGAAACACGCTGGACGTCAACCTGTTTACAGGAAAGAACTCTCAATGCTATTGCCAATTAGTCTTAATCCTTCTTATTTGTGAAGGACTCTGGAGAGGACAAACCCTGCAGCGTGAAAAGCACCGTGACACCAGAAACTAACAGTCAAGAGTCTGGTCACACTTGGGAAACAAGTTACCAGGTTCTTAAATTATTTATTGAATCTTCAAATTCAGTGCCAGTGGCTGTTTTGGTCACCTCGGACTTCTCACAATCCGTTAATTTAATTGCAGATCTCTGCTGTACTTACAACTCCATTACCTGCACTTCTGACAGAACACTGTAACTGGTGGTGGGCTGATCAGGATGATTTTGATGTCTTGGATCTGGAACTCTGACATGTTCACCACTATGAATGCTCAGGTAAGAGGACATGTGAAGGCAGAGTAGAATTTCCCAAGTATACTGGTAACACACTCTCTTTCTGTGAGCATTTGGTCTCACATAAGAAAAAAATGCTTAAATAAAATTGAAAAATGGATTTTTCATCTACCTAATTCTTTGTATTCCCGAACATGAAATACTGATACTATAGGGAAGTCTCCATAATTATCTTTAAAACATTGAAAATATCCAACATAATGTGCCCTGGAGTCCTGATTACAGTTATTTCTGCTTAGTGGAACCACATTCGTGAGTATTTAAGAGCTTTTCAACTTACAATGATTATGTGATTCTGGCCCTGCATCCTCTCCTGCATCCATGCCTGATGCAGTGACAGATTAAAGTGTAAAATACTAAATTAAGATTTAAGCTTTGGGGTTAAGGGAACATTGCTGTCTTAAGATGTTCGAAGTTGAAACCATTAGAGTAGGTGGTAAATTCATATGACCAAAAATCCTAATAGTCTAAGTTCTGGACAAGTAGCTGAGCTTCCTGAGTCTGACTAATCTTTGAGTATCTTCTACTTGACATGTACATTGTTATTTCACTTCAGAACATTATTACCCAAGGCCCTGCCCCTGAAAGTCAGGCAACGGATGGGAGGGTGAAGATCACTATCCAGTGTTTCAAGATTTCATCTCAAATGTTTGCAGCAAACTTGTGTGAAATAGCTATGAGCCTCAACCCTCCTCAACAATGTCTTAAACAACTGCCAACTGCATGCCTACTACAGTACAGTTGAGATCCTACAAAGGCCATAAGATAGACAGCAGTTCAATTTTTTAGGCCATAAAATACACAAAAGCTCAAGAAAGAGTAACTTAATGACACAGTAAATTTTTGTCTTAAGTATGTGAAACCAGTGCTCAACATTTCTGCCATTTTCATAGTTGTTTTTTTTTTTTTTTTTAATTTAAATATAGAAAATATTTTCAGTTCATTTTTGCAGTTTGAAATAAGCCTCCTTCTGTCTATTTTTGGTTGTTTTTTTTTTTTTTTTAACATGCTGCTTATGTTCAAAGAAGCATTCTTCTCAACTAGGTTTTGCAATGTTGCAAATGTGCACTTACACACACACACACACGACAAAGCACGGCCGTTATCTACGCTGCAACTTCAATGCCAACTGCTCCACGTATGACCTTCAGCGTATCAAGAGAGACATGTAACCTCACACACCTTGTACGTCAAGTTGCTCTTGACCTTCTGCCGTTTCGCACTTCTCAGCTGGTTTTTGTTACAGGCTGCTGAGCTGCTCGTGGCCGTCCTGCAGGAGTTCTTCTGAAAATCCACGCTGTCATCACTGGACACGTCTGACTAGAGGAACATTTCACAAAGGCTTCAATAAATCAGACTAAAGCAAGCAATACCTTCATAACATGGAGATATTCAACCCCCACCTGGATGAAGTCCTGTGTAACATGCTCTAGGAGAGCCTGCTTGGGCAGGGGGGTTGGACTGGGTGAGCTCCCGAGGTCCCTTCCAACCCTTGCCATTCTGGGATTCTGTGATAACACAGTCATCCTTCAACATCTGGGTTTTTTTAAGCAACACCTGACTTCTTCTGATTGATTTGCTATGGCAGAATAATGCCATAATGCTAATCATTTTATTAAATACAAAAGGAACAGAAAAAACTGTTATTTGGAAGAAAAATTAGGTCGAATGTGACATGAACTTTTTTTTTTTTTGGATTCAAAGCTTTATGGAAGAAAGATTGTTTTACTGCCTTTCACAAAGGGAGAGGCTCAGCTCTCCTGCCTACAACAATAATTCACTGCCAAACAAAGTCATCTTTGGACAACAAGGGAAAGAATTGAAGGAAGGAAAGCAATTACATTCTAATATGCCTCAGGTCAGATGGCATAAAATATTTTTAATAAGAACACTTGCCTACTGAGTAAGTGTTTAAATATACTCTCCACGAAAGAGTTTGCATTATTTTGTTTCCATCTCACCAAAGCACTTACTAACCATGTTAAGTGGCTGTCGGCGTTTTCTGATGGCACGAACCGGCGACTCAAAATCACTGTCATTCATACCCTATGTAGACAGAAATAAGCATAATTGCAAAGAGGATTTTTGTTTTGGTGTTTGACTTCCTAGTCATTTTGCATTTCTTTTTTTTTCTTTTTCTTTTTCTAAGACTCACATCAGGAGACTTCAAAACATTCTTCTTCTTCCTGTTTTTTCTCTGGAAAACGATCTCTTCTTCGCTCTCACTGCTGGTTCCTACAGAAAAACCAGTAAACAACATTCACAGGAAAATGCATTGTTCACAGTACAATGTTGCTATAACTGAGCAATCAAAATCTGTCTCTCTCATAAAAGTACCTACAAAGGAGATTACTTATTGATCTATGTGGCAAATACTGTTTCTTTAGCCTTGTTAATCAAAATAAATAATCTCCAGCTGAGATGTACTATAAATCCTACTTCCCTGGAGAGTCTCTGCGTGGAAGTGATTACCCCAGGCAGTACAGATACAGAAAAAGTGAGGTGAAAAATGAAACCAAAAGAAGCAGCCCTTAAAAGTTGAATAAGAGTTACACTTCTGGAAGCATTCTGTAATACATAACCCTTTGAGTGCACTGAAACAAAACCAGAACTCACTAAAAACTCCTCTTTCCCATTCCTTTTCAAACAACTGCGGCCTTTTTGGTTTTTACAGAGGACTGCCATTATGAAATACAAGATGTTCCTTCAAGTTCTGCGTGATGAAGCTCAGATTCTGCCAGAGAGACCCCGGACTCGGCGCAATCGGTACGCTGCCTACGGCAACACCCTTCCTACCCCAGAACAGGCTCGACGCTAACTGCAGCTACGGCATTCTGGCTTCTTGAGGGCTACAAAATGCTCTGAGGGCTGGAGCCCCTCTCCTATGAGGCCAGGCTGGGAGAGTTGGGGGTGTTCAGTCTGGAGAAGAGGAGGCTGCGGGAAGACCTGATTACGGCCTTTCAATACCTAAAGGGGGCCCATAGGAAAGATGGGGAAAATCTTTTTAGTAGGGCCAGCTGTGTTAGGACAAGGGGTAATGGTTTTAAACTAGAACAGGGTAGGTTTAAGCTAGATCTAAGGAAGAAATTCTTTACAATGAGGGTGGTAAAACACTGGAACAGGTTGCCCAGAGAGGGGGTGGAGGCCCCATCCCTGGGAACATTCCAGGCCAGGTTGGATGGGGCTCTGAGCAGCCTGATCTGGTTAGCAGTGTCCCTGCTGACTGCAGGGGGGTTGGACTCGATGACCTCTAGGGGTCCCTTCCAACCCAAAACATTCTATGATTCTATGATTCTTTTTTCCTCTGTTTCTTTGGGAATATGGCAGGATAGGGTAGAACGGAGGGTTGGTTCTGACTAAATCACTCCAAGGTTTGAATGTCTAAGGAAAACCACAAAATTCCCAAGCATGCCACTTCTAAAATAACATATTTAAACACCAATAACTATCATTTCGATAATACGCACTGTCCAGGGAGCTTTCCAGGACCAGACTGGACAAAGCCCTTCGTAATCTGCTCCAGGTTCAGCGCTAACCCTGCAATTCTAAACCAGCAATTTGTTTCCTTTTGTGGTTGTGGTTTTGGGGTGGTTTTTGTTTGGTTGGGTTTTTTTATTAAATAGATTAAAATTTTTGAATTCAGCAAACTAACAGATCAGTTTGAAGGTACGATGAGTCAAGAAGAAAGGTGGCATTCAGCAGTCAATCACCTTCAGAAATTATGATGACTATCAGACAAATTCAGAGGGAAGGAAAAAAAAAAAGATGCTTTAATCACCAAAGGGACTGCTTATGCTTTTTTTCAATGTTTAAGGACTAACAAAACCATTCAGAAAAACTCAACGTGCCCTAGGAATCGGACCAAGCACTATTAAGCCTGAATTATTTTGACAGTAATTCAAGGTTATTCAGAGATAAACACGACAAAGGGTGTGAACATGGCCTGTAAGTGACCTACGAGCAAAGAATGATGCTCATCTACACATTGGCAATACTTGAATAGGAAATATTTTTTTATGGTATATTGGTCCTAAACCAGAAAGACAGAAGGGGAAAGAGAAGGGAGGAAATAAAAAAGTAGAACAGAGCCTACAAAGAGTTGATATTTTTAAGACAATCCAGGTTTGTGCTGAAGTTATAATCAGAAAATGTTAAATACAAGTCAGTTGTCATGCAACTAAACTGAAAGCAATCCATCAGCAGAATTTCTGCTCCTCAGGAATGATGATAGGAAAACACAAAGGCACAGATCCAGGGACTGAAGTGCAACAGATCCAGATGATTACGAATCAGATACCGAGAGCATTAGGAAAGGGCTTTGTAGGCAGCTATGGCTCACACAATTATGTCTCACATGGTTGTGCTGTTAGCACTTGTGAAGAGATACGAGAGGTTTAATTCCAGATGCTTCCTTCAATATGCACGCGGGCATTTCAGCCTCAAACGGCTGAGCTCGTATGCAGGGTTAAGATTCTGGAAAGTTTCCTCACTGAGCCAACTTCTAGTATTATAACCATTATTCCCTTTTCCTTTCGTCCTTTCCACCTAAGTCATAAAACCAAATTGAGGATCCAAAAGATACTGGATTCTATGTTATTTATTTAAACATGAAGGTATTAACTAAATGTACCTCTGAAATCCCTACCTTCGGCAGGAAACACACGTGAACTGTGAAGGTTGGTGTCCTCCAGGTTTTCAGTTCTTCCTAAAGGGGAATCAAGCGTATCCATGGCTGAACTCCCAAAGTTCTGCCTATGTGGGCTTGCATTTAATTTATCTGTAAGAGGCATCTCTGGAATTTCCTCCTTGGCACTAGGGAAGATATTCATAGGAATTCTTTTGATAGCTTTAATATTCATAACCTTCCTACTTGTTGGGGTAGAAAGTGCAGAAGCCAAAGCTTCAGGTGAGCCATGTCCCCTTCTCCTGCCTCCTGACTTCAAGAAAGGCACTGCAGTGGCAGCATCCTCAGTCCCTTCTCCATCATTCGTGCTCCTACTCTGCAACGGCAGCGGTGTGGAAACGTCTCTTCTCTCAAGACTTCTGCAATCCCATTTTGGTGATGTTTCAAGCCTGGAGCTATTCAGTAATTTTTTCCTCTCTTCAGTGGACTTAACATCTGCATGACTCCCCGAGGCACCATTTAATTTTCTGGTATTATTAATATTTATAGCTTCTTCAAAGAATTCATTCTCACACTCTTCAATGGAAAATCCCAGATCAAAGTTAACAGAAAACAGTTCTTGAGAACAATCATAAAGATCATCATTATCCAGAAACTGCTCGGTCACGCTAACATCACCTGACACGTTGCCGGTTGTGGTTTTGCTGCTTTTCGGCTGCTCCTCGCAGGTTTTGTGGTACCCCTCTGACGGGAACCGCTCTGAGCCCCGCTCTGCGCCTGGCCTAACGCCACTCGCACCCGAAGATGACCTGCCCAAGCACTTCTTGTTCGTAGAAAAACTTCCATTATTTGTGTCATAAGTGTGGTCATCTTCAAATAAAGGTATGGTCTCCTCTTCATCAATACTCACGCTTTTCTTGTTTGTTTCAAGATCTTTATCTTTTTGAACAAAATACTTATTTGAAGGCTTATTTGTCAGAGTGTGATTTATTGCTGGAGTTTTCTTTTGAATTTCAGTGATTTTTTCATTGTCAAACAGACCATCAAAGCTGTCATTCCAGTGAAGTTCCTCTCTGGCTTTAACAGCAGCAGTCTCAGAAGATGATACAGTTTTTGACACACGGGTACTCACAGAAGCACACAATTCACTGGTGACTTTCAGTTCAGGGTTTTCAAAGAGCAGCAGTGAACGATCAACTTCTGAGGATGCAGGGAAGACTGTGTCCCACAGTCTCTCTGAATAACTGTCAGAAATAGTGTTTTGAAAAGAATATGTTGTTTCTTCGTTTCTCGTCATGTTTTCAAACTCATAAATGTTATTTGAAGGAGGAGGAGATTGTGATAAAAGCCTTTTCACATGGGAAAAGATTTGTTTTAACCAAGAAGGCTCCTCAGATGGTCTCACAAGTGCAAATGAATCCACATATGATTCAGGAAGATAAAATAAGTCAGAGGATGCAGGTGATTTCTCAGCTGTGAAGCTACTATAACCCGAATCTGCGTGGTTCGTCCCCAGTGACCTACAAGCTTTATCTACAGTTGTGTATTCCTTTATTGCTGCACTTTCATGCTTTACAGTACTTTCACTGTTGTCACATAGATCAATAAATTCATTTAAGTCAAATGTCACCTCCAGTTGCTCATCCTCTTGACTGCCCTGGTCAGTATGTTCAACCAGGGCAAGCCTTCTTGCTGAGCAAGAAGGCGAAGTATTAATATCCGTAGGCAACACAGGCACTTCCAAATTTAATCCAGAAGTTCTTTTGGGAGCCTTTGTCTTTGTTATTTTAAATGTGGAAAAGAATTCACTCCCATTATCATTTGTATCAGGTAAAAATGGTTTTACTTTTGATCTGTGTGCCATGTCTTTTCTAGATGACGGTGCTTTCTGATCAAATGTGGAGTTGGTCATGGAAAGATGACTTTTATTCCTTTGAACATGAACATCTTCAATGTGTAAGTGAGGCTGCATCTCCAGTTCATAGCTGCAATCCCCCTGGTGATGAAGACAGCGTAATATTTACTATAAATACACACAGGCTTACAAGGACCTGTCATAAGGATATGTAAAACAAGCGGCAAAGGTTTTCATACCCCTAAAGGCTATTAGAAAGAGAAAAAAAAAAAAAGGGGGAAGTGCTTTACGTTTAAGGTCAGAACTGTCAAACAAAAAGTTTGCTGACAGCTTAACTGCAAATCCATGCTTGGGTAGTCAAACCTGAATGTTTTAGACAGACCAAAAGATACCATGTATAAATAAAGATGGCATTTAACAGACCACCAATGCACAGTACTCCGCACTGAGCGTCGGTGTCGTGCAGTTAAGATGCGGTTCTCAGAACATTAACAGCAAGTAACTTCACTTTGCTAATAAAATGTGCAAGGCATGATGTCCTCAGACAGGCTAAAGCTTACAGGCTGCGGTTCTGGGAGGCCTAGCAAATTGGGAAAGGTGCTGTGAGCAGAAGAAACCCTTATTCAAACGCAAGCGAGCCTGGAGTTCTTTGTTCTCTTTGTACTTTCTTTTGTAATTTGACTATTGCCATTGATGACACATTAAGAACTTCTCACTTACATACTCTGCCCTCCCCACCCGAGATGCTTATTAATCTTCTGTTCTAAAAGGCACGGACCTAGGCAACCAACTCTTAAAAATACACTTTGAAAAAGCACAATAGACTTTGACATCACCCCCAGGTAGGTATCCATACAAGGACTGCCTGGGTTGAAAAGCTATTTATTTATTGTCCTTCTCACTTTCTCTGTGAAATTAAGATTTCAAAATTAAGGCATGCAATCTCCAAAAGGAACAGTAAGGGTCAAAGGAAGCTCTGAAAGCAATGGTTTGAAACACTCCTTCAAAGTTCAAATCTGTTTCACTAATAAAAAAATAAAAACGAGGATAGAAGATCTAAACAGAAGGTACAATTATTTTTTGGCAGTTCAGTCAGATGAATCCCTAGACTCATGAATCCCTGAAATTAAACAAGGTATCTTTATAGAATAGTGGGTGATAAAACTGACTTTTACAGTAAGAGGTTACCTGCTTCCTATACAAGTAACATTCTCCCAAAGTCTTACCATATATAAGTAGGACAAAAATAAGCTCCCTACAGTCATAACCTCCTGAACCCTCCTCACTGTCCCACGAGAATATTTAGAGCAGTTCTACTTCAGCTTGTCCTAGCCATGCTGATATGCACGATTCAAACTCCACCAACATCTGTATCTTCCAGCAGCATCCCATCCTTCTCTGGCTCTTCGCAAGCCAGACCCTTCACTGCCCATCACAGGGACCCAAGCAACGCGCCGACTCTTCTCCCATGGGAAGAATCCCCGGTCTTCATTCACAGAGAACATTTCTCATTTCTTCAACACCTGATCTCTGTGTAATTGAGTTGCTAAGAAAGTTTCCCAAACTGTTGTAACCAATGGCACTGTGACACCAACATCTTCACAGATAAAAGTGGGACCTCTGGGACCCCTGAGGTGTCTCTTCCAAAGAGATAGTGAAGAAATTAAACAGTTGGAGTTTCAACAGACGGTAACCCTGGAGCTGCTGTTAAACAACCTTTTACTGCTAGACTCCTTATGGGAGCCAGAGGAGTCAATCATGGAAAACAAGGTTTGAAAAATACTCTGGAAAGTCATTCTACCCCATTACACAAGGCAGAAATAACCATACCTAAAATTACTGCTGCCTGGCTTGTCTAAATGCATTCCTGAAAACAGGATTTGAAGGCATCTTCCATGCATTTGAAGACTGAACACATCCTAACACAGTTTTGGATCCTCTCTGGTTGCAGTAGTAATAATAATAATAATAATAATAATAATAATAATAATAATAATAATAATACTTTATCGCTACCTTCATACACATGCCACAGAAAGGATGATATGCAGAATAAATAAGGAAGAATCTGTGTGCAGGCTGTTTTGGGGTCAGGGGCACAGCCGGTTACAAATCCTGTTTACAGCAATGACACCTGTGTCCCAGCAACACCGCAGGCAGTTTCTATAGGGTCAGCACAGCAGAGTGGTAGAGCAGTGGGATGAAGTTCAACTGCTCAAGATTCATCTCTGAAGAGCTGTGACACACCCACTCCATTTGTCACCACGGGAGATGTTACTCAGCTGCTACACACTTACTGCCTAGGCTTAGGCTATCCGTTTATGAACATCTCCAAAGAAACTAGAAGTTAGGATTTTTTAAAAAGATATCTCCAAGGAGATCCCCAGACTATGCAGGATGACTTGGAAGAAGTCTTAATACCAAAATAGTGAAGAAAACAATTACTACAAAAGGATTAAAGGGTGGTTTTGATATGTGTAGGTTCTAAATAATGTTTCCTTCAAGCTGAGTCAAAGCACAGAAGTCTTTGTACAAAACCAAAGAGCAGTAACAAACAACAACCAATACAATCTGGTCCAATTAATTTCACAAACATCATCTGAGGAGATTACATATTTGGTTGACAAGGTAATGGTGTTGATAACGAGATGTTTAGATTTATGTGAGTAACGACTGAATGTTACATAATATTTCAATTATCCAAGCATTATGAGAACACGATGTATATTAAAAGGATTAAAGATTGATTAGCTGCCAAACCACTAAACCTTACTGAAACAGGAGGCGGCGATGCCCTTGCCCACCCAATACACTTCTAAGAGGAACCACTGCAGACCATTCTTGGACCTACATTGTTCTGCGTTTTTTAAGTAAACCAAAGTAAAGCAACCCAAAACTAATGGAACCTGCAGGAAAAGGTGAGGGTTGTGAGTAGGTAAAGGGATAGTTCAGATCCCAACTGCACCAGAGGTAGAGCAGATAAGAGCAAATCATTTATGTTTTCATGTGGCCAAACACAAAGTTGTACGTTTAGGACAGCAAGAGGTAATAGAGCTGTACCATGTCATCCAAAGGACCTAAAGAAACTCAAGAATGAAGTTCCTGAATTGGTAGTGGTGGTATGTAATCTCTTGCTTACACATCTCAGGAGGTAGGAGGTGGCAAACGTGATGCCATTTTTTAACAGTCAGGGGGAAGCTAATAGGTTGCTAACCTTATATCCATACTGAATAAATTAGTAGAAGCTATAACAGATACAATAATTACCAGATGAGTCTTCTTCAGACATGTTAATATTGCTTTTGAAAACAAAACAAAACAAAAAAATCAGACCTTACAAACGCTTTGATTTCTTTGAAGAGACCAACTGACAAAAACATCGAGGTGTTTGCATGCATACCATCTTCCCAGCTTTCTGAAAGGCTTTCAAAAAGTCCCTGGCAAAATCTTGCAAAAGAATCATAGAATCGTTTAGATTGGAAAAGCCCTTTAAGATCATCAAGCCCAACCACCCCCCTCCCCCTGCTATCCCACCCCCAAACCCTGGCCCTCAGCACCGCCCCTGCCCGGCTGTTAAATCCCCCCAGGGCTGGGGACTCGACCCCTTCCCTGGGCAGCCCCTTCCAGCCCCTGACAGCCCTTTGGGGAAGGAATTGTTCCCCAGGCCCAACCTCACCCTGCCCTGGCACAACTTGAGGCCATTTCCCCCTCATCCCATCCCACCCCCCCACACCCCCCAGGCTCCCCCCTCCTCTCAGGCAGTTGTAGGGAAGAGTTGTTACACTGAAGAACTTTGTTAGGCCACTCCATATACCCATAGTTATGTTCTAACTTGGGGGGGGGGGAAGAAAAAAAAGTCTAGCAGAACTGCTGTGTGTCAGGACAACAGTCCAGAAGATAAATTTAGCATCTAGGACAAGCTTTAGTAACCTAATTTCAGGCTTACATAGAGTTACATAACTGTTACAGTTCAACCTAGTAATCCAAAATACTTTTCTTCAAACAAAATGCTTTTGCCCTGTGAGTCTAGTTAGTACTGATGGAGTGAAAGGACATTATCACATTTCAGCCTGAATGTGTACAACGTATAAAATCTTAAATTACCTGATCAGCTCTTCTATAACCCAGTAAGCTCCAGCGTGTACCAGTTACTCAGTAAATAGGTCACACAGGAGCAGAAAAACAGGCATCGCTCTTATATTATTGTACTAAATCAATGACCTTGCTTAGGATTACTGATTCAGTTTCAAAAGCAATAGTTTTTTTTAACGTAGAAAATAAAAAGGAAAAGTAAACGTAAGATACTAACATTTTCATTTCAAAGATATAAATATATGCATATATACAAAACTTTGTGTTCTAGCATTGAAATTTAAGGCATCGACTATAAAAAGTAAAATTAACCTCTCTCTCCTCATAAGCTGCTTTGGATGTACATTTTCTAATGAGATTCTGACGTCTGCCAAAACCCCAGTGATTTTGCTATTTAAAAATGAAAAGATAAGTCTGTAAACAGATACAGTGCAGATTTTAACAATTATGACTTCTTTAATTGAAAGCTTGATTAAAATGGACGTAAAAGCAGCATGAACAACTGGCATTTAAGTATTTTCTGCCACAAACCAGAACATATTTTCAGAACGGGTTTTTGGTTAGATCTAGGGAAGAAAGGCTTTCGGATTTTCAGCTGTCATGCTGAGCGGTAAATCCTGTGGAGCCAAGACTGCCAATATAGTCACATGGGTATATTTTCTGGTTAACTTCTGTTTTAGCATGAATATTAACAAAAATTAAACAGTAGGGCTGGTGGTTTCCCCACAGTATTTTGCACGAGTGGGTAGAGCAGATATCAAAAGCAGCATCTTCCAATCTATTCGAATGACAAGTGGTCATATTTTTTTTTTCCATGTAGGTGATCGGTTAATCCCTTCATACTGAAGGGAAAACCCTCGTGTTTGCCCTCACACACGATCCTCAACACGTGGAAGACACCCTTTCATGTATTCAGGACAACAAAAAGTTGTGCCTCAAACGCTCTCAGCCATGACTGCTCCCCCCGCACTCTCCACCAACACTTTTTTAAGGTTCACAAATATCTCCCAGGCTATGATTATTGCTTTTAATACATCGGATATGTTAACACACACTCCCTGAGGAAGCCAAACTGCACTGCAATTGCAATGGAAGGCTTCTGGGGGATAGAGAAATCCAAGCATGCAGTCTTCCTCCAGCTCCTCTCAGTCCCACAAAATTCCTGCCTCTCAGGAATCCTGCTCACCAGCTTGACAAACTGGGCTGGAGGCAGTAAACTACAACGTTCCTCCCTGAAATGGTTTAACAGAGAAGTGTGTACTGCACAGTATTTATTAGTGCCCAGGAATGAGACTGAAGCATGAGAATGCAAGAGGGCAAACACCCACAGCAGTCAGACAAAGGCTGCCTTAACCCAGTGTGTTCTATCTGACCAAGAAATGAGAAAAGTATAGAAATAACTAAATTATAGAATGCTTCTTCCCCAAAACATGTCCATCTGCCTGCCTAGGCTACTTAAAGGCAGCTTACACTGGCTAAAAATTACATCCACACCAGTGACCTTAATGGCAGTGGGTGAACTTTTGCTATAAACAAGATATGGGCACATGACATATTTTGACTACCACATCATTTTTTCTGCTTTATTTTATATTCCTTTCCTACTGATTTCTGATTTTTTTTTTGAGTAACAGTGATTATTCAACTGATGTTTACACAAAAGTTTCCAAAACAACTCTTTTCTGGCTAAGGCTGCTTTCTCCTTCATTCAACTTTGAACTTACTTGGTATGGAATTTAACACATTTAACACACCAACTTTTTAGATCTTGCTCACAGGCTAGTTCTTTAGGAAATTCTGTAGTTCCTTATGACCATCTTTTACTTTTATCACCAAAACTGATTTTTTACTGCTGCAAAAAATGATCACTTTTCCAAACCATTTATAAATAGGTTAAATGATTTTGATGCTTATGTGATTTCACTGCTGCCCTCCCTGCCATCGGAGTACAGGCCAGGAACTGGTTAATGAACAGAATAACCACTCACTCTTATTCCATGATTGCTTAGTTTCCAGGAGAGACTCTAGGGAAAGGAAAACCATCAAAAACTTCTTTTGGAAGTTCAAGTGTATTATATCAGATGACCCTTAATAAAATTATACTTAGTTGATTCATGAAAGAAGCCTAAAGGACACAGAAGCCACAATTTCCCTCGACAAAAGCTGTGATATTTCTCTTCCTAACGATATCACTTTATTGATGTATCTACTAATTCTATTGCTTTTTTTGCTTCCAGGCAGCTTGCCTGGGATGAATCACAAACTCTCTCTCACGCAGCCACCCGCCGGCCTCCTTCAAAACCCAAGTCAGTGTCTGACACCTCCTACTCCTGTGACACCCAGGCAGATGTCAGCGCTGGGAGTTCTCAATGAGTTCCCATCTGCTCCTGCTTAGTAGCGACCGTCTACTATTCATTTATCTGCTTGTACTTACTTTGCTGATACTCTAATTTGAGAGAGTATCTGGCTATACAGCAGACACAGCAGCAAAATAAAAACACTCAAAAGATCCAGGGTGCTGGGCCATCTTGTCTAGAGTGTGCTCTTACCTAGAAAGGTTGGCCCAGATGATCCTGGAGGTCCCTTCCAACCTGGGATTCTATGATTCCTAAAAAGGAATATTTATTAGGAAAATGCAGGGTATATACCCTAGCAATTACGGGAACAGGTATCATTAAAGAGGCTATAGAGGCAAGAGAGAATATTCAAGAACATCTGTAGTGTCAGCAAACAAATTAATCTGCAGTTTATTAACTGCTTGTTTTGTAAAACTTTGTGGACAGAAGTGATAGCTCGTTAGTGTTGGAGGTGTCTGACTGGGTACCTGCAGGTGGTTCTGCTACCTGGCATCACAGCTAGGCTAAAGCTGACCTGCACTATTTGACTTCCTTAGCCTGGGATGTCCCCGTGAGACGTATCGTAGAAATACACCAGGGGAAGGGAGAAACCCACCACACTACAGGGAGATACACAGCAATGACCTGGATACCGAGATGTAATTTCCATGAAAATATGGATGGCAAAACACTCCCGAATCCCAGTGGCCATAATAGTTTCCTAAACTCACTGCACTTCCATGCCAATATCGAGAACACAAGCAGCAGCAGGTATATCCAAGCAGACAGCAGGACTGTTGCATCTAAAAGCAGCTTTTCAACTACAGTAGCAGTTCAGTGTTCTAAATAAATGTGATTATATTGCACTAAACTTTGTCATCAGTGCATTATTATAATAAAAGTTACCAAACAATGTTAAAATATTATCCCCTCTCAAAACATAAACAGTATCTTCAAAGACATTTGGTGTACAGTACCTCCTGCAAGAGTTCCACGACTATACGAATGGATTGCCAGCTTACACTTGGCACCCTTACCGTAAAAGTTTTGCCAAATCAGCCTTCTGTAAGAGCTTAAGGAACAACCAACCAATTATTCACATACATAAATATTTTGACGGTTTGTGGAAAAACCAGCATACAACTATTTTAAATCCAGAAACCTAAATGCAAAATTACTGCACATGCCCCTAAACAAAGAAAATAACAACGGAACAAACCCAACAAAAGTCACAGTAGCCAGAATTGACACGTGCTCTACCTATTCTTGAACACTACTTGTGCTCAGTTTTGGGCCCCTCACTACAAGAAAGACCTGGGGGGGCTGGAGCGTGTCCAGAGGAGAGCCACAAAGCTGGGGAGGGGTCTGGAGCCCCAGGCTGCTGGGGAGTGGCTGGGGGAGCTGGGGGGGTTCAGCCTGGAGCAGAGGAGGCTGAGGGGAGCCCTCATCGCTCCCTACAACTGCCTGAGAGGAGGGGGGAGCCGGGGGGGTCGGGCTCTGCTCCCAGGGAAGGGGCGATGGGACGAGGGGCAACGGCCTCAAGTTGTGCCAGGGCAGGGTGAGGTTGGGCCTGGGGAACAATTCCTTCCCCAAAGGGCTGTCAGGGGCTGGAAGGGGCTGCCCAGGGAAGGGGTCGAGTCCCCACCCCTGGGGGGATTTAACAGCCGGGCAGAGGCGGTGCTGAGGGCCAGGGTTTGGGGGTGGGATGGCAGGGGGAGGGGGGCGGTTGGGCTGGGGGAGCTTAAAGGGCTTTGCCAACCCAAACGATTCTGTGATTCTACTGACAGCAGGGAGGGAGATTGGGAGTGCATACATTAGCAATAAAAAGCCCCAAAAGGCAGGCAGCCGTACACAATGGTGTTATATACACACCATACCAACAACGCACGTGAAGTTTCTCTTGTCTACAGACTGAAGTTGGCAACCCTATATCACATATTTCATATTTCATTTGGTTTCCATAAGATGTAGGATCACGGTACATTTTCCAGAAAACTGAGATCATTTAACTTTGGTGGAAAGAATATTTTTGGCTGGCATGCCGGAACCTGCAGCAGAAGGGCTACGGGAGGCGTCCGTGCAGCGCTGTACAGGAACACCGAGGCACCCCTAAACCCAGTAGATAAGGCTATCTCAAAGCAGCACAGCTAAGCCCTTCCAGGTGCCCCACAATCTGCTCAATCCCCTTGTCCCTTTCACAGGGCTGACACCCCCAAATCCTTTGCCTATTCACTCTTACTTCTCCCTTCTCACCATGAGCACAAAACCCCACAGGATCATTAAAACAGAAAGCACCTGCAGTTAAACGCCTGAACAAATCCAAACCAGGTCTCAATTAGCATTCAGACTCAAATCATTTGGCAACAAGATCAGACAAATCAATATGGCACAAAGAAAGTATTTTAATTGGAGAGCTGAGATTTTTGGTCTTGCAGGGTCTCCCTGGCAGCCTTACCACCCCAGAACAAATCCCTCCACCTTCACGCGAGGAAGTGTGTTCCCGTTGGGTTTTTCTGGAATAAACAACAAGCCAGGCCACCTCTGCACAGCTTTCTTTTGAGAATCCCAAGACAGAGTATTTGCTTTGATTATCTCTTCTCTGCCATTTAAGCCAGATTCGGTGCCCAGACAATAAATAGTGTCCCACAGGTCAAACCAGCAGTCCCCACAGATGCATTAGTTTGCCTGTCAAAAACACCGTAACTAAATGTCATCTGCTGCCTTAAATTATTTGTTGCTTGCTGAGGAAGGAGTCTTGCCACATTTCAGATCAGGATTTTAACCTGAGACACGCTACTGGCAATGACAGTCTAAAAAAAATAAATTTAATTGTCCTTATTTGAACAATTTTTCAACTTTGCGTTCAGTACCTCCTGGAAAAAAGTCACCCTGTGTTTTCCCTCCAAACTATGTCTGATTTAAAACTTCAAAATCTTGGAAAGCCTTTTCAGGTTCTTTGGAATTTTAGGGTATCCTGGGAACATTTTCCCTGCTGTCAGGCATTTCATCCCATGAATCCAGCAAGGCAACCTAACACAGATGATTAACAGGTGATTTCAGTGACAGTGGTTCTGGGTTCATCTTCTAAACCCTAATTCCCCAAAGCTGTTTGGTATCAGAGATTACTTGAGTGAAAAAGAGGGAGACAATCCTTCTAATGGGAGTCTTGGGGTTTTCTTTTGCCTTTCTCAGGAGAATAACTGCCCTGACTATAACTTTACATTGCCAGCTTTGAAGTGGGAAATGAGACGCTCCCACCTTTGACAATGTTAGGACTTTTTAGAAGTCATTAAGAATTGCCTACCTTCCAGAAAAAAAAAAATAAAATGCACTTGCACTTCAATATTTCCTCTTACTTATCCCCAGAAAATTGGACAAATATAATTTCAATAAAAATCATTACTTTGCCCTGACCTTGTTTCCAAACAGTACAGTTTAATTTTCAAAAATGCTTAAAAGCTATTGAATTACTTTGCATAAAGACAACTTGATTTGTTACCATGTCACATAAAAAAAAATCCCTGCTTGTAGCTCGTAGAAAATCCAATCCCATCTGCCTGGTTCTCGTTGCTGTAGCAATAAAGCCACACAGGCATTAAAGGCTTTTCGGCAGCGGATGTGCCTGTCGCAGGGTTCATATTTAGGATTTTGTTTTCTTTTTTATTTTCTTTTAATTGTGCCAAATTAACTTTTAAGTTTCTAAGAGCATATAAATAGAATATAAACCTTTTTTTTTTTCCCCAAACACTTTCACTTCATGTATTTAAAAATATCCAAGCCTTTTAATTCACTTTTTTAATCTATTATACAAAACACAACTGCATAGGAGGCTTCTTGGGATCCTTGAAGGAAAGGAAAAGCTACACATCAGGGAATTCCTGAGCTTTCTTCCGTAAGAGAAAACACCCATAAAGAACACACAAATACCTCCTGAGCTGGCTCCTATTAAGTTATTACTAATCTCCGAGTGAGGTTCTGCCCAAGAAATAATTAGTTTCATCAGAAACTCCCAGATCATCTGATTATTCACAGTAAAATAATGGATTTGCCTGGTTTTATATTTTATCCCTCAGTAAGAAAATAATCAATAGAATTGTAGTTTGAAGTTAAATCTTAGTTATTTAAGGAAATAGCTTCAACTTGTATTTGTCTTAAATCCCTCTGCTATTAAGAACTGTAAATTAACCTCAGGCAGATTAGCAGTGGTATATTTGGCTACAGAATATTTATAGCAGGAACCTGGATGCGCAGTACCTACACACAGAACCTGTGAATCGCTGCTGAAACAATTATTGTTTCCATCCATTCATTTTCATATGCAACTAACATCTTAGGTAATTTTTACAGGCTTAATTTCTGCTAACGGGGAATTTCCCAGAGGCTGGAGTAATATCCCTTTATCTTATCCTACTGTTTAATAGCAGCGCTTCTTACAACTTCAAAACGGAGAGGAACCTGATGGAGTTCAACACGGGCAAGTGCCGAGTGCTGCCCCTGGGGAGGTTGAACCCCATGCACCAGTCCAGGCTGGGGGCTGACCTGCTGGGAAGCAGCTCTGCCCAGAGGGACCTGGGAGTCCTGCTGGATGACAAGCTGACCATGAGCCAGCAGGGTGCCCTGGTGGCCAAGAAGGCCAATGGCATCCTGGGGTGCATCAAGAGGAGCGTGGCCAGCAGGGCGAGGGAGGTTCTCCTCCCCCTCTGCTCTGCCCTGGGGAGACCCCACCTGGAGCACTGGGTCCAGTTCTGGGCTCCCCAGTTCAAGAAAGATGAGGAACTCCTGGAGAGAGTCCAGAGGAGGGCAACAAGGATGATGGGGGGACTGGAGCATCTCCCCTAGGAGGAAAGGCTGAGAGAGCTGGGCTTGTTCAGCCTGGAGAAGAGAAGGCTGGGAGGGGACCTCATCAACACCTACAAATATCTCAAGGGTGGGGGTCACCAGGACGGAGCCAGACTCTTCCCAGTGGTGCCCAGCGCCAGGCCAAGGGGCCATGGGCACAACCTGAAGCAGAAGAGGTTCCAGTTGAACGGGAGGAAGAACTTGTTGAGTGTGAGGGTGATGGAGCCCTGGCCCAGGCTGCCCAGGGGGGCTGTGGAGTCTCCTTCTCTGGAGATCTTCAACCCCCACCTGGATGCAGTCCTGTGTAACATGCTCTAGGAGAGCCTGCTTGAGCAGGGGGGTGGGACTGGGTGATCTCCCGAGGGCCCTTCCAACCCTTGCCATTCTGTGAAAACACATTTAACATCATGTTAAAGCAAAACTTCTGAAAGTTTAAACTTGCTATAGAAACAATCTTTCCCAAGAATGCCCAGGCCAAAGGAGTTTGTAAAACACCAAACTGGAATTAAGGCTCTCCCAAAGCATGTGCTGTACATTGGGAACACGCAACGTGTCTGGGGGAACGCTAATGCAGCCCCAGCACGAGCGCGCTGAGCTAAGGCAGGAGGCGGCCGTCCTGCCCCCGATCTGCCTGGGCCGCCTCGAGCAAGCGCAGTGCCCCCGGGGGGGTCTCACTGGGAAACAGAGCAGGACACCAAACAGCATTACATTCAAATTTGGCACAAAAGCACAATTTTAAGCCTCATGGTTTTCCCCAATCTTACGCTGAACTCAAGTGCTCATGAAAATATAATGGCAGAAAAAGACACGGGGCCGGTGTTGTACAGCCCTGCACTTGCAAACACAGGCAGTTCTTTCAGTCCGTGGAATTTTCATAGAATCATAGAATGTTTTGGGTTGGAAGGGACCCCTAGAGGTCATCTAGTCCAACCCTGCACAGCTATCCATACCTACACAGCATCAGAGTCATCACAGCCAAGACATACCCACCTATATAAACATCCCTCACCAGCTGCGCAGAAATTCAAAGCATTGCCTACAAATCTCTATGTTTCCTTAATTTTGCTGTATTTTTGCATTTTTTAATTAATATTTTTCTTCTAAGAACAAGCACTCTACAATATAGAAAAAAAAAAATAATCAGTGTAGTACTTCCCATTGAAGTAAACCATCCATGCCTCCCCATAGGTCTGGCTATGGGCAACGTGGCATAATCATAATAAAGCTTGCTTTATTTTTGAAAGATCCTGATGTGAATAATTTTATATGCAATAGCATTGGGAATGCTGTGTCATAAGGAAAATCTAAATTAGAATGCTACATGAATGTTCTATTTATTCCAATTTTACGTTTAAAGTACAAATTTCAAATCAAACTAATAAGAAAACATTCAAGCTTTCAAGAGAACACCCCAACAAGCTTATAGGGTGCACAGGGATGAAGGATTCCAGACTGCCTTTATGAAGATGTAAGCAGCTTTCTGGGCAAGGGAAGCGCAGTGGATGTTGCTCACCTTGACTTTAGCAAGGCTTCTGACACCATCTCATAGCCAAACTCCTGAGATACTGTTTGAATAAGTGGACAATAAGGGTGGGTGGAAAACTGGCTGGATCACCACGATGGAAGTGTTTTGAGGACTGGTATGAAGTCCCGCCAGCAGCTACTTGCTAGGAGTGTTTCTCAAAGATTTTCAGTGTTTAACATTTTTATTACTGACCTTGACTACAGTACAGAGTGCACGTTCAGTAAGTTTGCAGATGGCAGCAGGTAAGGGGAAGCAGGTGACATGCTTGAGGGCAGGGCTGCTCTCCAAAGGGTCCTCAACAGGATGACAGAAACCTCACAACGGAAAAATGAGACAGCAGTGTGCCCTTGTGGCAACTGAGATGATCACACCCAGGCTCCATTAGCAAGACAGTAGCCAGCAGGGCAAGAGAAGTGATTATTCTCCTCTGCTCATCTTCTGTGAGACCACATCTGGAGCGCTTAGTCTGGTTTTGGGGCCCCAATACAAGAAATATCTTGGACTGGATCAAGTCCAGCAGAGGTGGCCAAAACTGTCACAGGTCTGGAGCACAAGGATGTACAAAGGAAGGTCAAGGGAACTCTCTTCCATCTTAGGAAGAGGGGGATCTTATTATCATCTTTACCTAATGTGAGAGCAGAGGGAGGACAGAGCCTGGCTTCCTGGAGGTACGCTGAGGCCAGAGTTCATGGGCACAACATGTTACAAGGAAAGTTTTGATTAGACATTAGGAGAAATTTTTTCACCATAAGGGTGATCAAACGCTGAACCAGGGGCCCAGAACAGCTGTGGGATTCCAACCCTGGAGATCCTGAAGGCTTGACTTGTCAAAGCCCAGAGCCACCTGGTCTACTCAGGCCCTGGATTGGACCAGAGAGCTCCACAGGACCAAACCAAACTCATCTATGGTAGTAGGGATGGCCCTTGAGCAGGTGATATTCGCCAACAAATGGTCTAGAACAGACATATTTTTAAAAAAATATTTTATACTGAAAGGTCTGATTTACTGTATAATTACACCCATTTTTCTCTGTAAGCATTTTCTGATTCACCAGAATTGAAGCTGTAGGAAGACTGAATAAGGACAAGACTGGTAGTAACGGGAAACCAAACCCACCCGCCCCACACTCACACGTGCTCTCGCGTTAGCAATATGGAAAATTGTTCTCTTCCAAACTGCAGGGCAACAAGTTTTTGCTGGTGTAATCTACCTGGTGAGCAAGGACTGCCCCAGCACAGCGACTGCTCTACGGCGATTCCACTGTAAAGGTAACATACAGCATTCACTTCCCTCCCCTTGCTGAATGCCAGGGGGAACATATCCTGTCTCGGGAAGACTACCAGTGCCTTTCAGAGAAGACAACGATGACTGAAGAAAATATTAATAAGACTCACATAGAAGAAATCACTGTCAGTGCTGACAAAACAGATTAAGACACCTTCTATCTTTGCTCTTTGTGAAACAACCATGGTGAAGCTCTGATGTCCTTGAACCTTGACAATTTGGTTTAGATATAAGAAAGAGGCCAACAACCACCGAAGTTTAAAAACTGGGTGTCAGCGCCGACTGCAGCTTCTGCCTTGTCAACCTCACCAGACATGGGTCAGAGTTATTGCTAGTGCTTTGTTTTTCCCTCGAAGAATTCAACAAGCAGAGGGATGCATCATGTTGTAACCTCTCACATTCAGTGGAGTCATTAGAAGGTGTTCTCAGCATGCCAGTGACATCCAGTTATATTTTTTCCTCTACCTGATTAGAAAGTTCAGCGTCTCCACCTATGACTAGTTAAGAGAGACCAGAGAAAGCTGGCTGGAAATCAATCCAGATAACGCCCAAAACTTGAGCTGGAAGGCAGCTGAATGAGATAACAGGCAATGCCAGTCTTCTGAGTGCGAGAGCATTACCTACAATGTATCACGATTAAGCTGTCATTTAGCTGTTAAATTAGAAATGGCCGACTGTTTATCACTTGTTATCAATCCACAGCTGTATCCTGGCCTCTCCGGTGCAGATCTTCCAGCATTTTCCAAGACCCTGTTTGCAGACTCTCTGCAGCACTGCAATGTGCTGTACGCAGGACTGCTCTGAAGTACCTGGGGAGCGAGCTGGTGGGCTGCAAGGGCACACGGCAGCAAGGTTTCTGAACGCAGCACCACACACCCTGCCCGTGCTGGATGGCCATCATCAGAGCTAAGCAAAATGTACCACAATGTAAGAAGCCATAGTTTGGGGTCCTGCCTGTTGAGGGGACATCCTCTCTGTTCACAACACCGCAGAGAGCAGAGGTGGGTGAGCTGGGCCGCCTCATTCCCTTGAGGGACACGAAGCAGACCTATCTCTGTAGAAGTTGTCTAAGAGCTTGCTTGTGAAAGCAAGCATTTGGTACTCAGCTTCAGTTGTAATTTTTGGCACCTACTTTGGCAGAGTTTGGGGGAGAAGACTGAAGACTTGCTCAGGGACTCAAAAATTTGCTCTGTAAATTCTTTTCAGGGTGCCAGATGTTGGTTTAGCATCTACAACTTTGAAGGTGCTTGGGAACCCGAACAGACTTCTGCTATCAATACACTCTCACAAAAGGAACTTAAGTCACAAAATACTTCAAGTGTCTGATTTGGTGGTGGGAAGGGAAGTCCTCAATTAGAAGAGCAATTCTAATTTTTTTAATGATTTCTTTGCCTCTTGACTTCCTTCAGCTCTCTATACCTGAACTCTCCCCAAAGTTCTCTCTCTCTCTGGCAGTATGTACTTGACCCTAGCTGGGGAACACAGGCTCCCAAAGAAGTCAAGAACGCCATTGTTCTGTGATGAAGTGGAGAAGCTTATTTTAGCTCTGAAAGTCTATTTACAACTTTCCATTAATACACTTCCCTAGCAAGGACTACAACTACAATGTCTCTATTCTCTTCCTTGATTAGTCTAGTTATTCAGAAAACTCTGGCAGCTTAGCAACAGATTCTGATGACCTAGAAAACTTCAACACACTAAAAAGCACTATGTGTGGAACACAGAAGAGCCAAACTGGAGGGAAAAATCACATGGTGAACAACTGAAGTCTTTAGGCACTGTCAACAGATCTACCTGTACACACATTTTCCTGTATGTTCCTTTCACTGTAAAGGCATATCTGCTATCTGTAACCATTAGCAAACAAAATTCTCATCTGCAAAATGGTTTTCATCCATGTTTGTTTGACTGCCCTCCTCTTATCCTTTAATTCTTAGGAGATTTTTAATTAAAGCTTTCACAGAAAACAAACCAAAAAGCCTCAAAATACAACCTCCTTAAAACACACAGTACATTCCTGCATCATTTTTGATGTGCATACACGATACAAAATTCCTTCCAATTCCTATTACACTCTGGAATAGTTCTAATATCACTCCTGGTGACTTTGCTCCTTGACAAATACAGTTCTTGTAGTTAATGTCTTCTAGTAAAAATTTGACACTTGGATCCATTAAAACAAGAATGATTTCTGGGTGGGGGTTTTTTTGGTGTTTAGGGAAACACTGACGGATTTTAAACAACTGACATAGAAAAGATTAAGAATTACAGGATACCAATGGGAGGCATTTTGAAACGAAATTAAATACACATTATCCATTTCACAATGACTAACTTAGCCCCACAGAAACATTTCCCCATTTTTTTGTTTCACCTGACCAGACAGAACAAGAATGCTTTTTATTTTTACATATTGTAGCTGTGCATTAAATCCTTGTGCATGTTTACAGCCAGCCAAACGTAAACACCTTACCTGTTCATGCCTCATCAGTTCTATCATTTCCATAACACTGATAAAATGGTAGCAACGATCTGAGTGAGCAACCATGAATGTAGGAAAAGGACGATTCTGCCAAATTCTCCATTCCGACAAGGAAAGTTCACGAGTTGCCTTCTCCTCGTGCTTCTGCAGTTTGAAATTAAGATTGGCAAGGAGATTTTAATCAAGAAGTTGTTTAGCAAAACTAAGGTCTACTTTTCTGTCAGGGAAAACAAACACTCTGAAGGTAGAAAAGTATCTAAACATTATCACAAAGGTTTAAGTCTGGTGAAAAATAAAAACAATTCCATGCTTTGTGTTGTCATGACATTTCATGGAAGACAGGTTGAGTGGTGAAATGACACAAAAGCTCCTAATTTTTTCTCTGAATCAAAAGAGACCTTATAAAACTTGAGATTTTCTTTCAATAACACTTTTATGGTTATATAAACAAGGGAATGAAAAAGTGTAGATACAATACCTACATGAACACAGTAGTCTGCATGGAATTCTTAGGAACAGGAACAGAACTTACTGGATGCTGAAAGGCTTTTAAATGTATTTTTAATTTATAGACCTAACCTCAAAGGCTCATTTCAAGCATCCAATTCCTAAATTCTTAACCTCAAAAACCTACATATAAGTCTCAAAATTGCATTGCTAATATAGCCCTCCTTCAAATTCATAGCTGACTGTTACTGAGGGGATCCTTTAGGTCTCACGTCAAAGGAAACATTACACTTAGGTTAAACTCACTGGTATTTCGTCCAGGTTTTCTAAGGTTTCAAAATGGATTTGAGGCAATATCGGTTCCTTTACTCCATCATTTTCCTTAATCCTGTAAAGTCGGTCCCATATTTCAAATTCCTCAGGCGATAGAGACCAATTCTCATGATAGTGTATTTGCTTTTGGCCTATGGGGGGAAAGAAACAATAACAGGAAAACATTACCTACTTTAAGAAAGAGGATACACAGAATAAAAAGAACTTTGTATGATACCAGTCAAAAGAAAAAAATACCTTTTCTGTGCCACAAGCAAAACCAGACATAGAGAATCTGATGTCAGAAACAAGTATCAAACCAGTGTTGTATGTGTTATAATTATGGATAAATCTATCAATTAAATTATTGTTTTGGGGGAAAACATCATATAAAGAAAGATATAGATAGAAAGGCAGATATAGAGATATACGTATATCAAATACCTAGAGGCCCTAAAGACAGTATAGCAAACAGGGAAAGCACATGGCTTGAATTTCTAAACATGTGTCAGAGACCTTGGGGAACAAACTGTAAATAAGTAAAAGCTTCCCCCCTCCCTTTTTCTTTTTTTAAAGTTGCTCTTTAAATACTGGAAAGCAACATTAATTTGTTATGACAAAAATACTCTGTTAATCATTTTTTGAATCAATATCCTCTATTAAAGGCATGCAGATGAACAAGAGCACAGAAACAAAAGTGCTATGAAAATTACCCAGGAGGAGCAGGGAAAGAAAAGAGTGGCTCGTGAGTTTTCTTTAGACTCAGACTCAGACCTGCAAGTGGGAAGTATAGGGCACCTGTGAGCACCGCTGCTAGATAAAAACAAAATAAGCCCTCGTATGGGAACTTAGTGAAGCTAGGGCCCTGGTGCTGCTTGGTTCTGAGCATGCACACTCCAGTGATGAAGAGGAAATGGAGTCATTTTTGGCAGTCTGACAGCAAGCCTTGATACCACCGCTATCCAAAAAAATGCCAAATCCCTCAAAACAGCCATCAGTGAGACTAGCAAAGGAGCATCCAAAGAATTAGCATTAAGAGCGTGTTAAGGACGTGACTGCATTCAGCCCAGATGTATGTGGCTTGGAGAAAAACATTTAAGTTAATTTGACAATCACTCTGCAGACAGGCTTTGGGATGAATCTGCAGCCAACACCCTATTCTGAATTAATGCCACGTAAGAGGAATCAGCCTGTACCTCTCAATCCTCTCAAATTACACTTGTCAGAGACTGTGTCTCCACAGGATGGTGTGACAAAACCAGATCCCTGAGAGTCCAGAGCACTAGGTTCAAGTCCTGTTCAGAAAAAGTCTTTCACAGCTGGAATAAACTAACCAACACTGAATTTTTTTAAGGCCGTTGTTTAAAAAAATCCAGAACAACAACATTGCTATTAAAATATTTTTGACTCGAGTCTAGGAGATGTTACACTCCTTTATAGCGAACACACAGTTCAGGGACCCAGTAGAGGAGGAAAAAAGAGAGATCTGAAGGAAAATAAAATTAAGAACACTTATCAGAAAGCACATCCCACAGCCTTTCCTGTTGTTTATAAGAACAGTTAAGTATTAGGTCTGCTCTAGCAGTTAATATCCAGCTCCCACACACCAAGACAGAATATGTCAGTCTTGGATCAACGTGGAGTTCTGGACAGTGTTGCCTGGACAAGGTAGAACAGAAAGGCCAAAGAGAGTTCTCAGTTGCAATCAAAACCTAATGCCCTTGGTCAGTCCAAAGGGACTTCTACTGCCTCACTTAAGACTTATCTTCATAACCAAGATGCAAAAAGATGGCCTGCCGAGGAACCAAGAACGCATTTTCGAACAGCCAGTTGTTAGATAGCAAAAAGCGGACACCAGCAAAAGCCTTTGTAGCCAAACAGATCTGGTCTGGCTTCCCTCTGCTCTTGGAGATGATTGTCCTGACAGCGTACCGGAGCTTTCCCCACACCTCAGCTGATGAACCCTTGCCATCCAAACACGTCTGGGGAAACAGCGAGAACAACAGATGACTTCAGTTCTCCGTGTTACAGCTCTAGAGGACAACTCCTTTGACAAAGACAGGAGGATCCTCCAAGACCGTCTGCCTAAGTAATGCACGGTCCAACATTCTACAGGCATGAAGGCCTCCTGCAGCTGGCAAAATTCGGTAACAGATACTTCCTGAAGCTCTGGGCTCAATAACAGAGCATTAAGCTTCTGTTTCAGAGCAGAAGAAATATTTTGGGCTGTCAAGACAATGGACTCCCTAAATGAGAAAGCACAACAGATCTCCCTCTGAGAGGGGAATGGAAGGGAATGCCCTTGGCTGGTAAAGCAGAAGAGCAATATGGTCCAGCAGGCAGCAGGTTAATGCCTAAATTACAGGTTGCTCAGCTGCTCCCTTCACCAGAAACAATAATTTCATACAATGTGGGGAAAGGTCGGACCACCTGGATATACCTGGATATCTCTGGCTAAGGGGGGAAAGCAGGAGCTGAAGCCTGCTTTCAAACTCTTTTGCAGCCACGCAACCTAGTTGGTGTTACACAGGGAGGGAAGCTGAAGCAGATCTCACACTGAAGGAAAATTACAATAAAGCAAACTATTCTGCAAGTTCTCACTTCTACTTTTTCACATTGTAACCCTCTCCACTGTTGTTCTACTCAGCTTAGATGGGGAAACAAGCCATAAGCTCTGCCAGGACTGACCTAAAACCTAACTAAAATGGAAAGAAACAGGGACAGACAAATATGACTGCTGTCAGCATCCAAGTAAAATACAATTTCAGACTTAAGGGCTACCAAAAACAAACAAACAAAAACCAAACAAACAAAAGAAGTCCATCTTATATTTTCAGTGTTCACAAACTACAAATTCAAGACTCTTCTTAACAGAAGGAAAAAGAGCTGTCATGGAGAGTTCTGCAGAACACTCTGAAATAGAAATACTTTGCTAAAATACAGGCAAGCTGCCCAGGGAAGTAGGCATGTTTTTGTACTGATCAGGAATCGTTACAGCTGAATAGGATACCATCAATTCTGCAAATTATGAAGTGCTTCATTTTTACACAAAGCCACAATTCCGAGATTACTAAAACTCACTGTGTAGACGAAGAGGAGTTCTCAAAAATAAAAGCAAACTTAAGAAAAAGATCCAAAGAAATTTCAAAAGTAACATTGACTAGATTAACAGAAATATGTAACAAACAATAATATACACACTAGTATAGTTCAATTTATAGCTTAGACCATAGGTAGTATTAGAGCAAAGGTAGGAAGTTTACATTCTGGTGGACAGACTCACTGAGGGAATGTAAAATATCACCAGACACACACATCTCCTTAATATCCTACAGATAAGCTCTAGCTTTTTACAGTATTTTGTAGAAAGCCAAGCTGTATCCTATTGAGTAATTCCAAAGTACCAGGAGCTCTTCTTTAGCTCTTACAGAAGAAAATTCTCATCCTAACTGAAGATGATCAGGCTGTTGGCATACATAGTTGAGAATTTTGTAGGGCCTGTTGCGATAGGGTAATGGTTTTAAATCAAAAGAAGAGAGATTCAGACTAGCTATAAGGAAGAAATTCTTCACAGTGAGGGTGGTAAAGCACTGGCACAGGTTGCTCAGAGAGGCTGTAGATGCCCCACCCCTGGAAACGTTCAAGGTCAGGTTGGACGGGGCTCTGAGCAACCTGGTCTGGTTGAAGGTGTCCCTGCTCGTGTCAGGGGGTTGGACTGGGTGGGCTTTAAAGGTCCCTTCCCACCCAAACCATTCTGTGATTCTATGATTACCATGTCCTGTTGAATTTGGCAACAGTGTCTCCCCTTTGTGTGAAGTAGCACATGCTCATTTTAAGGGTAATGATCTCTAGAAACATTTTACGAGTTGTGAATACAATGCACTACCAAAGACAAACATATCACTAAAATCATTAATGGTATTTTCCGTGTTTTTCTCCAGAACCAAAATATTTTCCTTTCCCTTGAACTGGAAGGGACAAGAAATAGCCTGGAAGGGGAGAAGGTAGATTTAGCCTGTAGCTAGCAGGGAATCTGTCAGTTCTCAGAGGAATAACCTCTGTTTAAGGGCAAGAAGGAAGGAACTGGAAGCACCATATTGACTGGGACAGTACAGCCAGCCGTGATTCCTTGAACCTATTGCCATAAACTGTCTCACTTCTCACTATGAAGAAAGCTGCTGGTGCAAAAGAAACTTTCAACTGCCCAAAGGTTCTGCCAGTTTACTTAAGAGATGATGCACGACTGACACAGAATAACGCCTCCTTATCTAGAAGCGTGTGAACGTGGGAGAGGGAAGCGGGCAGGGAAGAAGAACAGGTAAAGCAACGAGCACAATACTGCTGCTGGGTTCACTTTTGGCCAGATTAAAACTGATATCCATACATATCCCATCCAGAGCACAAGCGGCTTGCTTCACACAGCAGCGAAGGGGACTCCAACACAAAGCCGGCGCTCAGTCACCTGCACTTGCGTAACGCTTGGTTGTGAAACACTCGCAAGTCGATCACGTTCATCTTTAGCAACCGATAGAGCTCCACGCACACCGTGTGCTCCAGTTGGGGCAGCTGCTAACCTCTTTCACACAAAAGCAACCTGGTAATTACAGCCTTTGAAGTGCTATTCCCTCAGCAGGAAGTACATTCAGCATATTATCTTCTTTATGCTCTTACCGCCGCTCGTTTCTATTTTCTAGGGCAGACTTAGAAACATTCTAAAATGATTATTTTAATTCCATGTTTTGCTCTGCTTATTTTCTTGCAAGTTGTGTCTGTCTGTTCCTTCCTCGCCTTTCCTCTCTGGCCACCGTGGGGCTGAGCACAGAACCCGGAGGAGCACGCCTTACAGAAGGTTCCAGAGGCACAGTGGGCAATGTCGTGGCCAGGAGCATCACCGCAAGCGTGCCGCAGCTGTGTCTGCAGCACGGGCGTACTTGCGAAGCCTTTGCACCGAGGATGGCACGTACAGATTGATTTATTGGCACTAACTCTTCTCCATTACATTTCTACCCTGCAAAATGGGAGATAGCGTGAACTGGTTTGGAGGCCAAAGGGGAAGCTGGTTTTTTTTCCTGCATGATTTTGTAGCTTTCTTTTCCTTTCTTTCCCTTCCCCGTTCAGCCTTTTGTTTGCCCTGGAATATGTTTGGAAAGAGATCAGATGTAGATTTTGATAATAAGAATTTTTTGTGACCAGAAGCATTTAAAAAATGCTTCTGGTCACAAAATGGGGAAAATGGGGAAAATCTTTTTAGTAGGGCCAGCTGTATTAGGACAAGGGGTAATGGTTTTAAACTAAATCAGGGTAGGTTTAGGCTAGATATAAGGAAAAAATTCTTTACAATGAGGGTGGTGAAACACTGGAACAGGTTGCCCAGAGAGGGGGTGGAGGCCCCATCCCTGGAAACATTCCAGGCCAGGTTGGACGGGGCTCTGAGCAGCCTGATCTGGTTAGCAGTGTCCCTGCTCCTGCAGGGGGGTTGGACTTGATGACCTCTAGGGGTCCCTTCCAACCCAAAACATTCTGTGATTCTATGAACACCCACTAACTCTAAAGTCTAACTACCCAGATACTGAAATATGAAGTTTCCCAAGGCTTTACAGAAAGCACTAAAGAGAGAGAGCACACAACAATTTCCAAGTATTTATAAAACTTCGCTCTTTCTTCCTATCTCATAATTGTGTTCAGTTTACTGCACATTTCAGTGCCATGTAACTACATCAACTAAAGAGCCATTTCTCTTTTTGCATTAATTTTCCTCCAAGGGTGTGTGCAATTCACAAATATCCCACCCTTGATTTCTCCTTTTCCTCCCCTCAAAATGCTTTAGTTTTCAAGCACTTCTGTTTCATAGTCATTTACAAAGGTATAAGACATACTTTTCTTGTATTAATAAAAGCACTAAGCCTAACTGTTACAGCTCAAAACCAGATGTGGTATAGAATTATCACTAAACATTAAAGTGACAGTTATGCCACCTGACATGGGTATACCAGAAGCCTTCAGAAGACATCATTAACATTTTCCTCTTCTATTTGTAGCTGGAGTTTCTGACCTTTGGTCATTGACTCCATGAGAAGCTCTATGGAGAAAGATGAAACAAACGTCTGATTTGAAGTATGGTCATCCAAGGACAGAGCTGCAATTTGAGGATGTTAAAGGAAAAGGGTGGGGAACCAAAGCAGCAGTCAGCAGACTATCACGGTCAAAAGGCTACAGCTGACAGAAATCACACTTTTGCTAGCCCCAAAACATGCAGTTTTGATATGCTGTAATATAACGACATGAGATAGCAGCTTACGCAGTGCTTAGAAAAACACCATAATCCTCTTACCGGTGACACAGGAAAAGAGAGCAGATTTATGCTGGAGGGAACTAGACCTTCTCTCTTTGGAAAGCGTTCTTGAATTGCTCGGTTCATATTTTTCAGCAGTAATAAACATTTTATGCAACTGTGGATTTATGCCTTGTGGAATCATACGTGGGCTATGCTGATAAAAATGAAGTAGTTTGTTCCCTGAAATAGCTTTGTGGATGCTCCTTTTGTTAGACTGGCTTTGATTGTAAGTCTGTAAAAGAGAGGATAAATTATATGCTGTTAGATTGTTCTTTCACATAACTTGATCAAAAGCAAAAAGCACACCTGAGTGTCTGAGGGGTTTCTCATCATTTTGTGTTCCGCCATCAAGATGCTTTTTGGTTTTGTTTTTTTTTTTTCTTTTTTCTTTTCTTCCCCAAACAAAACCAAAATATGATGCAAGGCCCTGAGAGCCAACCCTCCTCTGTGGATATCATTTGATAGGTCACCATAAGTGCTTGTGCATTTCTCAAACTGCAAGTTCAAGACTTCCAGTGTGCCCCCACATTATGATAACCAACGCAGAGAGAGCAAAGGAACAGAAGGGCATAGATGAAAACAACAAAGCAATAAGATTGTCTTGAAAATCTGAAAATGAATACATTAAAACATAGGTAAATTCGGGGGGAGTGGGGGGGGGGGGGGGGGGGGGGGGAATGTGTCTTTTTTTAAAGAGCTTTGATACTAAAATATCTAAGTGAAATTCAATTTGAATTATCTTTGTTTTGTGCCTAGGTAAAACATTCAGAGCAAACGTAACAGAAGCAAGGAAGTACCAAAGAACAGTGATTGTTCTTTAAGTTGCAAACAATACAAAATACAAAAAAAAGTACAGCTCCTTACACTCTGTAAATAGATCAGAAGTAGGCACAGCACTTGAGAGAAAAAGAAACACAGCCCTTACCGGGGGGAATTTACAATTTGCAATAGATACAGGGATGATGTAAATTAGATTGCATCAGAAACAAAGAAAGGAGGTCAAGCAAAAAAAAAAGGCATAAGATTATTTGTTCATGTCATACATGCCCCAAGTCCTTATAATTGCACTCCATTTTTATTGTGCAACATAGACACCAAGACACAGATGGAGAAATTAAGGAAAGAAACTGGTCCCCCCTCTGAACATTCCCTGTCCAAATACTTTTCTCCGAGTCTCTGTTACGGGTCACGGATGGAGACGGCGTGCCCAGTTAGCAGACCAAGTGTTCTGAGTATGGCAGCTATGTTCTTTGGGGAGAGATGATCTTTGGAAGCCAGGATTAAAGGAGACGGACACAAAAAGATGCTCTCTGAATAAAACTGGAAGAGGTTAATGGCTAGCTCTGTTATACCATCCCACTGGCATTCCAAGAAATACCTTTTAATCCTAAAACAGGCAAAAAAGTCTTTTTATGGAAAAAGAAATTGTATTAGCAAAATCATTGCTTAACAGAACTGTTCCTTTGCTGTTACTGAGACAGCATTTTCCTTTTCTTTTCTTTCGCAGAGAGCGTCAGCTTGGCCTGCCAGGAGCCCCCCTGGGCCCTTCTCTGGGTTTCAGCCTGCAGCCCCCCTCGGGGCTGGTGCACGTGCAGCCGAGCTGTCATGAGGTGTTTAAAAACCCCAACCAAAACACAGCACCCCTCGGAATACAGCCGACCTGGAGAGGCAGAAGATCAGTAAGCCGAACGCTCGGGGAACACAGGGCATTAGCAAACGTGTGACGTGCGCCGAGACGCAGCCGAACCCGGGAAACACGTGGGGAGGAGAGGACCCGAGCAGAGTGATAGAAGCTTCTGTAACCCCAATTCCTGTCAAACGTCAAAATTCCAGACCTGCATTTTCCATTTTTTCCCAATAAAATTTCTTCAAAAGCTTTAAAATTGACTTGAAGTGGTTTGATTTTTTTTTAAAAAAGAAAAACAAATTCCCACAAATTAATATCAGACCATTAAGGACTTAGCTGCAAGTTACATGATGGGGAAAAACCTCCACGTTAACACATCTGGAAGGAGAGTCTATCAAAAAAATCCCAAGCAAAACCAACCAACCAAAGACAATACTGTTCAGCAATTAAATTTATTTCATGATCTCAAAACTAAAAAGTTCTATAAAATTACTAGCCTACCTGGGGGAAGGATCTGCTTCAAAGATTTCTGTGAAAATCTGAAGCAGTTGAATTACTGGGTTCGTAAGTGAAACTCCAAGGAATTTAAGGGACCATTTTAATATTCCATTACAGAGCAGAGCTTTCAGTAGTAATCAGATTTCATAAGCAGCATGAGAAAATACCTATTTACAAACACCATTCACTTTTATAATTTTTAACTCTCATTCCTTCAAAGCAGATTTTTTCCCTCAGGCAGGATTCTTTGGACCCTCGTTTAGAATTAAATCCCTGCTACCCACAAATTTAAACCAGAGGCACAACATCCACTGGAATAAGTGAAATAATAGCAAGACTCTGAAATTTGGGGGTTACAATTGGCTTACACAGATCTCAGATTTCTGTCGTGAAACCTGATCCGACTCAGAACCAACCTTGCAGGTAAACAAAACCAGCAAAGAACAAAATGAATTTTCAGCCAGAACAGTGAGGTGCACCCTAAAAACGGCGTGTATTCCAACAGGGGTTTGCACGGTGAAACTGTGAAGATGCAGGTTCATATTCCCCTGCAACCCATCTCGCCAACAAGCGACGTCAGCAGGGACTGCCCTGCCTCCTCCTACCCAAACCCTGCCCCGCCGGCCTCCTTGGACCCGACCCAGCAATCGGGCGGCTGCGGGATGAAGCTGGGCAGCCTGCTGGTACAGCTGAAGATCAGTTCTCCCGGCTTAGATTTCCACTGGTACATTAGTTTCCCAAGGGGCAGCCTGCACTCAGAGACGATTAATTATACTCTGAGTCAAGTGCTGAGGTTCAGGAATTTAGCAAAAGTAGATTTCCACTTAAGCTGATCTCTTCAGACCTCACACGCAAGCCTGCTACCGCTAAGTACGTGTCGTCAGCGGTTCTGAGCGGGAGTTTCCAGCCCTCCCTCTTCCACACGTCGCTCCGTACCCTTGGCAAACCCTCTGTATTTTCTGTGTTTCAGTTTATCATTTACAAAATATGTGTTATTCCTGAAGCCCTTCACACTGCGAAAGCGCACATATTTTAGAATACTGTGGGCTCATTAATACATACAAATATCTTAAGGGCAGAAGTCACGAGGATGGAGCCAGACTCTTCCCAGTGGCACCCAGCGCCAGGACAAGGGGCCATGGGCACAAACTGAAGCAGAAGAGGTTCCAGTTGAACATGAGGAAAAACTTCTTTACTCTGAGGGTGACAGAGCACTGGAACAGGCTGCCCACGGGGGCTGTGGAGTCTCCTTCTCTGGAGATCTTCAACCCCTGCCTGGATGCAGTCCTGTGTAACATGCTCTAGGAGAGCCTGCTTGGGCAGGGGGGTTGGACTGGGTGATCTCCCGAGGTCCCTTCCAACCCTTGCCATTCTGGGATTCTATTATACTTTCCTGTAGGGACAATTAAAATGTTGCTAGGAGCGCTCAGGATTGCTGTGATTTTTAATGCACGGTGTATGGCTCCCCGGCACAGACTAAACCAAGTCACTTTGTTTTCCCAGCGACAAGAAAGCTCCACACTCACCCGTTCCTCCCGCCCTTCGGTGAGGATGACAACGATCCTGCCCTGCCGCCTGCGCCCCGTTCGCCCCATCCTCTGCACAAGGCGAATTGGACTTTTCTGAGCGTCAAAGCAGATGATGAGATCAACTTCTCCAATGTCTAAGCCTTCTTCTCCAACACAGGTAGAGACCAGAGTGTTATACCCACCCTCACGAAAGCGTCTTACCACCTGAATAAACGATTAAAATTAGATTTAGCAGGTTAGCCAGGAAGCCCCTTACACACGCTTTGCAGCTCTTCTAGGCTCAGACAGAAGTTGAGAAAAAAGAATTTATATTTTAAAACTACAAAACTGAATCTTTCAGAATTTGTCAACTGCTACCTCATCATCAAATACCATGCGCTAATGTTACCAACATCAACATATCAACTCTTCAATTCTAAAATAAAGGAAAAAAAGCACACCTTATTCTGACTCCAACCATGGCATTCTTCTAAAATTGATTTTCCCAACTTTGCAATTAAAAATTTGATTTTGGTTTGGTTTTTTTTTTTTTTTTTTTTTAACTTTGCTAGATCAAGATTTAAGCATATATCTTATTTTATTCTACCTACAAGAAAAAAAAAAAATCCCCTAAGCAAGTATTTGAATATTTGCCCAGATTTTCAAGTATATAAAAGTTAGGAGTTGTTAATATAGTGTAAATATAGAAGATATTTCTATATTTATACATTCTGTTCAGCAAGTATAATGCTGGACACTCCATAAGCAATTGAACACATAGGCACATACTAATGACAATTTAAAGTTCAGTCACTGCCATAGAATCTGTATCGATACTCATGTAGTTATTTACACAATTAATACTTTTTATCACTATTTCCCCAATACAAATCTCATCTTTTCTTTACCTCAAGTTGTTCCTTTTGTGTGAAGCCCTTTGTGCTCTTTCCTGTGGAGTGGCCAACAAACGTCATGACCCTGACAACCGGACTGAGCCGGGAAAGCATTTCTGCAATTTCTTGCACGCTATCTCGAAATGATGAGAAGATCATCACTCTGGTATCCACAGTGTCCACAGATGTGCTTTCAGTTGTGACTTGATCTGTTTAATTTTAAAAAGCCAGAGAAGCATTTTTGTGTTTGATTTAAAAATAATTACATTAAAAAAAAAAAAAAAAAAAAAAAAAAAAAAAAGAGTAAGGACAGATCATCCCTTAAGCTACACGTTCACAGCTCTCATCTCACTTAATGGGAAGATTCCGTCAAATATATTGCATTTTGATTTTTTCAAAGACATTTTCTTTAAAATAAACTTCATTTAAAAATATTTAAGTAAATAAATTTTTAAAAAAGCAGTAGAGAAAACTGATAATTAGGAGCCTCTCAGCCTATTTAGACCAACCTCCAGAAAATGCTGAGATATAGATGCTCAAACAATTCCTCTTTGGAATCAAAGCAGGATTCTAATTTTGGAGAATTTACACCTACTATGGTGAGAATGTCTTCTATTTGAGGTACCATTACTAATGTTACTTTGAAAAGCTCGGGTTTGATGGCAATAAAGTTTAAGATGCCTTCTTCCAAAGAGCCTACAATGTGACTCTTAAATCTGAACTTCAGTGCCCAGAGCTAGATGAGGTTAGCAACATACAGCGATAAACCCCACTGTTACCATTAGTCTGGCATGCAGCATGGTGGAGAGAAGGAGATGTATATCAGCTTTCTGTGATTTACGACAGAGAGTTGTCTCTAGTTCCACATCTTAGGGTCCTCATGACAACAGAAACATGCAAAAACCCTTCCCTTAATACTGTAATCTGTTGCTTCTGAACGGTCTCTCATCACAACTGGTTATATCTCTCATTTCGATAGCAAAGATAACTTTTCCCTTTTCAAAGAAAGGGGAAAAATAATTGCATTGATACACAGATTCTTAGCAAGGTGCCTTTGACCAAACCCATGTTTCTCATGTTATACCATCACAGATATTGTCTTCTGGGTACTCCACTTCTTTTGCTGTTTCTTTTTTTTTTTTTTTTTTTTAAAACATCTAAGGGTATCTGCCTTTATGAGCACAAGCAAAAGCTAGCTAAGCAACATGCACGTCTTGAACAGTCAGCTTCTGTTTATCCTGTCCAAACACTAAACCAACATGCTCATTACTGCATGCTACAAAGTAAAAGCTTAGTATATGTTAAAAAAGAATCTCAAAGGATATAATGAATTTCTGAAAGTGGCACAGCTTGCATGCATCACCTAGACATAGCCCCCAGGCGAAATCAAACAGATGTCCAGGGATAAAGATCTCCTCTTTTACACAGTTCTCCACAAAACGCCTTTATCCCTCATTAAAAGAAAGGTTAGACAAGGAATTAAAATTCTCAAGCCTGAATGCATAAAAAGATGTTTCCCTGAACGTACAAAGAACAGTTAACTTGGTGCTTGACAACAGGTTCAGGCTACGTCTGTAATTCCAGCATCAAGCTGCTGCTTGAAGTTAAAGCATTAAGTGTAATGGATAAGTGTGTATATGTACGTGTGTGTGTATATATATATATATATATATATATATATATATATATATATAATCTCCTTCTGACCCACTATCAGAAATTCCATTGCAGCTTTTAGGTGTGCATATCTACATGCAGACACGCTTTCAGCAGTAAGTCAAAAAGGAGAAGCTGAAGCTAACCATTTTCTCCGTTTCTTTTAAAGATGAGCCTTGAATTCACAGGTGGATTATGAAGGTGGCTGCCTCTGGTCAAAACCAATTTCACTCCTGATGCTGACAGCCAAGGAGGTTAGACAAGAGGATCTCCAGAGGTCCCTTCCAACCAGTCTGAATTACTCTATGATATTCTACTGCACTGTTTCAGTAAATTGCAGGTGATATGGAGGTCATCTGTCAAGTACAGAAACCAGACCCCAGTGAAAGCTGAGAAGTGAAATGGTGAATATAATTCAATATTTTTAGGTAGAAACCAGACAATCGCAACACTGATATAATGTGTTCTGCATAATTTGCCGCCCTGAGCAGACTGACAAGCTATACATTTCAGAATAAGTGCAGGTTGGATATATCTTTCTTACATGAGTTCATATTATTCTCCTCCACTAACTTTATTCTGAACATGGTTATTCTATATCTATTTTTAGCATATTCTCATGACTGGAATAGCAATAATGCTCAGTAGCATCTGTCGCTGTACACTACAAAACGTTACACTGCTGCCATTACCTCCTTGACCTTATCCAAAACCAGACTTTGAAAATTCAAGACATTTGCAGCCCACAGTCAATCTGACAAGTAATGCAGGTATGGAAGATGAGCTGGGAGAAGCTCATTATGCTGAGCCAAAATTTCTCAAGGGCTGGCCAGCATGTGAGCTTGCCCTTCCCTGAACTGCTGGAAGGTGCATCTTGCAAAGCAGGGGCAATAGCTACGTGGTCAGGAAGCTCAAACTTAACCTGGTGGATCACTAGTGAGAAACAGTTCAGAGTTTGCACAGGCAGCTTGGCACTACTCCCACAAGTTCTCACATGAGAGGCTGCATTTCAAATGGAGGAGAAGAGCTAGTGTTGCTCCTGACGTAGCTGATGACTGAGGTTATGAATACTCTCCTGCCTCAAATGTGGGGCTTTTGAAGGAAGATGCTTTGCACAAGTAGTTATTCATTTTAAAAATTACCCAGGCATGAACACGATAAATTATGTTTCGGAGTTCAGCAATGCATAATTGCAACAAAGCAGAGTTAAGTTCAGGAGTTTTGTTTGCTCCCCTTTTTGTTTCCCTAGAGATACTAAACACTTGCATGAGTTCCTTAAACAAATGCTGAATGCATTTTCCACAGCTCACATAATGACCTAGGCTTTTATTTTATGACATATATTAGACCCTTCTGACGGAGCAAAGATACACACCATTATGTTTGGAATGTTAGTAAGTATCCAAGTTTTTATTGACAGAACTCATGAGAAATTCTTGTCTGGAGGAGGGACAAACCAGGACACGGGTGTGTACGCTATTCAGGCAGAGTCCAAAACCAGAATTTAGGGTGTAACTACTTGTGTACGTGTGAATTTAGACTTTACTTGCAAAAAAACAGGGAGTAAGAGTAGACATACAGGTTTGGGGTTATTGCTCAAAAGGTATCATCAGAGATGATATGACACAGTGAATAGTAAGACAGATAGATAAATTCACAGTGTCTCACTACTACTGTCACCTGCCCCGTGCATCTGGGTTGGAGATGCATAAGCTTAGGAGACGCAAGCTGGAGTTTACTACGTGCCCTGGGTTACTAGAATGCCTCCAACTTTGTGATCAGACTGCAAAGATTTCGGGACTGGTCTTTTGTACTTGCTTTAAATTGAGAGAACTGTGTTCAGGACACTGCATGTTCCCCGTGGCCTTGCTTTGCACGTTAGTTCTGAGGATAAAGGAGGTTACAGGGATCAGAAGCAAGGAAGGACAGCAAGAAAACCTACCTACCTCAAGGTATGACTAGATATGCTACCATGCCTTGCCAATTATGCTATAGAAGATCATGTATTTCTTCCTGCACTTTTACTGTAATTTTGTATTTGTAACAGTAAAAACTTACAGTTCATGCCCACTCACTTCTGAGGTTCATGTAAACAGACACAAACCACAAAACTAAAACATTTGTACATTAATTACCTGCTAGTAATAATAAGAGACATGTCTCACCAACATTGCAAGGAAAAACATATCTGATGGGATTCATATAACAGCAAAATCCATGCCATCAAAAGAAGATGGAAGAGTATTAAATGTGAAACTTTGTTAAAGTAGCTCCAGTCCAGAACACAGAATTTGAAAACGAAAGGCAATAGCTTAGAAACATGTTACAGAAAACAAGACAGAGGCATGGACGGAGGCAGGGAGGACAGAGAGAAGTATAGATGGAAAGGGGAAAAAAAAAAACCCAACAACCTAATTTGACTAAATGTATTTGGACATATTATAAACTAACAAAAACTGAAATGAGGAAACTTCAAGTTGCCTAGACTGCTACTAGAAAGTAGCAGTCATTTAAAGGCTATTCTGAGAATCAAGCATCCAAGACAGGAGAAAAAAAAAAAAAAAAAAAAAAAAAAAGAAAACCCCAACCAAAAAACCCCACACCACCGAAACGGACGGGCAGGTCAGAAATTATCACAACTTCACAGAGCACAAGATCCAAACAGACAAGGGAAAAAAGTGAAGAAACTGCAAAAAAAATTGTTACTGATGTCATCACTCCAAAAGCAACAACTGGGTCAAGAAGCTGAAACTTCCTAAGCCCAGAGATATCCGAATGATTCAGAATATTTTACTTTATAATCTCATGCTACTGAGAGACGTGGTTTTGTTCTCCCTTTCGGTCAAGATAGAAAAAAATGAAAAAAAGATGAATGCAATTGAAGGTTTTAGACTTCAGATCCATGCCTCAGAGTTTGTCATCCTTAGCAGCAGGCTGGATATCAGAGCTTTTATCCTTAAGCTCCATAAGTACATTTCATCCAACTTTGCATGAGGTAATGGTAGCACTGCACTGAGAGATTGTTTCCAAAACAAATTCTGTGACTATGACAATCATGAGACATAGTAGCACTAGGAATGAATTTACCACAACTGATTTACTATGCTGGTTTATATCAAATTAATAATGATAGCTTATAGAATGTTTTCTCTTAAAGACATGTTACGGTATAGTTCTTCTAAAGACGACTTTGCCACACAGAAAATATACAACCATACAAGACAATAAAGAAGCACTTGAACAAATTAGGAAATAAATCATTAAGATATTACTTGTTTTCATCCACAGGTTCAACTGTTCAGATATATTTTGAGTTGTTAGTACTTACCAGAACTTCCCTTTTTCCAAGATTTGAAGTGTTCTATTACAATTTCCTCCAATTTCCTTAATTTTGGATGGCTGTAGATAAATTCCTTTTTATTTTCAAACACTGAAAAGGAAATAAAGCAATTAAAGATGTAATTAAACCTGCAACAAGTATGAAGGTTAAGTGAACTTCATTTCCTCCCATTATAATTCTCCAAGTCAGACATACAAATTCCTGACTCTAGTTCTAATTGCATTCACCTAAACAAACAAATCAGTAAACTACTTATGGAAGCACATTTGTTAAACTCAGTTTTTGAGAAAGTGTTTGTTACTTTTGTTACAGTCACACTGTGAAAGACATATAGACAAACAGTAATATTTTAACCTTTCACTTTAAATCAAATTAAAAACTTCAAACATAGAAAACTTGTTTGAAGGTAGGGAAAAGCACCAAGAGAAGATGAGTAGGCAGGTAGGTAGGTAGATAAGAGTCTGGGGAAAACCACCTGGAATACAGAACACTACTAAGTGTATCACAACGATTGGCTTCCTGCATTTACAAACTACGTAGAGGTAATCTACTGTCTCATTTAAACAGAAAGTAAATATTCTGTCCCTAAATGGGAAATACTGACCTGTTTTACTCTTGTAAACATTTCCATTCACTGAAGCCAGAGATGTGTCTGAAAACATGTCTCTAAGCTGCTGATATAGCTTCATGAAGTCCTCATTACGACCAAGTTCATTTTTCGTACGGGTTAACCCTTTGTAAAAAGTTGAAATACCTTAGTATTTAATCTCTGGAGTGAATATAACTTTTGCTACCCAAAAGACAAGCTTTCTCAGAAGTAACAAGCTCCTTTCAAGAGCTAAAAGATACATGTTAGCTTTAGAAAGTGTAATAAACATTGTTTGGCATCAGTATTTTTTCAGGGAAGATGCCATTATAGCATTTAAATATTAAAAACATACGTATAAACAAAAGCCTGGTCCTGTGGGTAAACTGTAAAGTTTTACATCAACCATTTAGCAGTAGAAAAGTCATCCAATCCAGAAGCAAAGAGGGTGGCGAGGCACCAGCACAGGTTGCCCAGGAAAGCTGTGGCTGCCCCATTCCTGGAAGTGCTCAAGGCCAGGTTGGATGGGGCTTTGAGCAAGCTGGTCTGGTGGAAAGTGTCCCCGCCATGGCAGGGGGATGAAACTAGATGGTCTTTAAGGTCCCTTCCAACCCAAACCATTCTGTGATGCTATGATTCTGTGAAGTGCTGCCAGATACTCAAAGAGAAGGGAACCTAGACAAAAAGCTAGACTTCACAAGTTCCTTGACTGATCTTCTGTCAATGTTGAAAAGAATTTTGTTCCACTCAAACCAGAAATCAAACTTATCAGAACCAGTACAGATGACCTATTTATTAGAACTATTTTCCAACAGTCATCTTTCAGGCAGTTGGACTAGATGATTGTTGAAGGGTCCTTCCAACTGAAATATTCCATTCTATTCAAATATTCCACTCTATTCAATAGCAGACAGGGATTTAAGGAATCTGAGAAACTACGAAACACCTGGAATGCTTTCTGGTGCCTAGGTCTAACAACAGCACTATGCCATCAGAAACGTAAAAATCTGCATGTGCGAAAGTAATAAATTGTAAAAATGTCAAAAGCATGAAATTAATGAGAAATTATTAACACATGCATATTATAAAAATATATTCTATAGATATTCTATAATACGAAGTAAGCACTGTATGCTTTTGGTTCAGATACAGGACAAAGCAGTGCCATTTTCATAGAATCATAGAATCGTTTAGGTTGGAAAAGCCCTTTAAGATCACCAAGTCCAACCATTCCCCTAACCTTGCCACCCCACCACTAAACCCTGGCCCTCAGCACCTCATCCATCCTTCTTTTAAATCCCCCCAGGGATGGGGACTCGACCCCTTCCCTGGGCAGCCCCTTCCAGTGCCTGACAGCCCTTTGGGGAAGGAATTGTTCCTAATGCCCAACCTAAACCTGCCCTGGAGCAACTTCAGACCCTCGTCCTATCGCCCTTTACCAGGGAGAAGAGGCTGACCCCCACCTCACTACACCTTCCTTTCAGGTATTTGAAGAGGACGATAAGGTTTTAATTAAAGCAGTGCTGTAGTAGCTTTTCTAAGTTACCACACAGTCACACAACTAGGCGTAAACCAACATGAAGTAAGAGATGTGAGTGCTGCACCATGGGGCAATCTGAACAGCCGGAACCTTCCCCTCACATCCGCTCTTTAGAAGACACTGGCTGTTGGACTGACATTGCCAAGTGGAAATTTTCCCCTCTCAAAAAAGATGTCAGTACCAAACCAGGTCTTCCAGGTAGCAATGACAGCCCAGCAGGTCTAAAAATGACTGTGGAGAGTTGCAAAAGACTCACAGGAGCCAGTGATAGAATTAGGAATATAAACTGAGGCCAGAAGAGAAAACAAGTTTCTTTTTTGCTTAGTGAGCATAGAAGTTGTTGCACAGCTGGGATAGAAATTCTAGTGTGATGTGTCCAAACCTGTAATCTTCTGGCAAAGGCACTTACAACTCATGCATACGTGAGGGAAGGAATTGCTTTACAAGACCAAACAATTTCTCAGTTTAATTTTTTAATGGTTATTCTGTCTCTCTAAAGATATTACTGCCACTTACTCTGAGTTCTGTTTGTGCTTTATTTGTTTTTTTCAGAACTGCTGCCATATAAATGTATGTGCTTTCCTAAACAGAGTATCTTCAGCATCGTGCTAACATATTTCCAGTAGGGATGAAGTGGAACAAAATGCCAATTACATTTGTGACCCATTCATTATATAAGCTGTTTTGTGCAAAACTAGCCATAGAAATGTGGTAAATGAAATGAAATCGAGGGAAGACAAAGGGAAGGATGTTTCTGAAGACATTTCACCTTTTGATCCATCCATAATTCCACAAAGGTAGATAAATAATGACCGTACTCCCATTTGCAGCAGCAGCTCGTAACCATGATATAAGCTGATACAAAGTGCAAAATCTCCTTCAATTATGCCTTGATGAATCCCCTGTGAAAACAAAATAGATGCATCATTAAATAAGGAAGTCGATAAGCAGCAGGAATCATACTGCAATTCTTAGGACAAAAATAAGATTAACATCTGAGAAACAGAGCCAAAGCACAAACGGATGCACAGCGAGTGGTCTATCAAAACCTCCAGGAAACAGGTTACACGATTCTTAATGATCAATGAAGGCAACCTTTTTCCACCTTCAAAATGATCTCCAGAACACTTGCGTTATCCTCCCAGATTAGCTCATTAATTCTTGATGCAGCAACGCTCAAAACGTGACAGCTGAATCATCCATCTATTTGGCAAAACAAGAGTTTCCGGCACATCTACCCAGGCTACAAAATTTAAGTCAGGAAAGTTGTCTTGCCTACTGTGAAATGTATTTCCCAATGTTCTTTTTAAGGTACACAGCCTTTTTTGGGGTTTAGGTAATGTTCTTTTTTAAGTTTGCAAAATTTGAACACTCCATGACAATTTACAGAAAAATAGGGGCAGTAATGTAGTTTTGAGGGGAAAATGTAAACTTGGCAGTCAGTAATTACAATCTAGGTTCTCAAAACAATGTCAGTTTGGAAACTAAATTCTTCATCTTTTCCTTAACTTTACTATATGAGCATCAAGAAACGTGGAACACGTAGGCATATTTTATTCCAGGGCTAAATATAGAATGTTACAAAGGAAATCTAACTTTAAATGTATCAGGAAACTTTGTACACTACGGAGTATCACTATTTATTCACTACTTTAACATGAAATAAAGGCATTTACCGCATTTTGTGAAGATGGGTTTTTTCTGTGTTGATCTCTTGCTAGAATTATCTGGTACTTTGTAAGGCTGGGAATGTCCCGTCTTCCTAAAACTCCTATTTTAATCAGGCGTCCAGCAAATGTTTCTAGTACCTGCAAACAAAACACAGAAGCATACAAGAGATGTGAAGGTAGGCATATTTAGCCCTTTAAAGTCGTTTTATTTTTTACAGATCTTACACAATGGAACACAAGCAACTCATTTATTTTATTCGAAACACAAATTTTTTCAAAACAGACTACCGATTTCTGAATAATTTGTTACTAGATGACAACCTGGTGCTCTGCCTCGCAGTAAAGCTCTCCACATTCAGGATGTTTCTAAGCTAACTTTCAAAATTTCTTCTAAGACCATCAAAATTTTTACACCTTGGTTCCCTAAGGATTTGTGCCCTCCATCCTACCAACAAGCACCCTTCTATCCTCAAGATAACCCCATATCCATCAAATACCTGAGACGTGGAAACACACACTGTGCTTTTGCACTCACACAAGTGCTGACCGAGCAGGGGAAACGAAGCGGGCCAGGTAGCCAGCTACGGGACCCGCGCTGCACCTCCCTCTCCTACTGGTAACCCTGATTCCAATGGCATCTCAGTCTCGGGAAAACTTGCAGTCAGCTTTGAGAAGTCTAAATTCCCGCAGGCAGAGGACTAGCCGAGAGGTGAGGAGGTTGTGTGTGGAAGGGATGGGAGTCGGGAGACATGAGCAGAGAGGAACGAGCTCCCGGCAGATGGGCCCAGCACAGCAGCATGCCCCATTCCTTCGAAGCCATGCCAAAAGACAATTTGTTTTTAATACATCACATGTACCTGCTTTCCACATCAGTGAAACAAGGGAACTGACCTGCACTAATTCATCTTAATCCTGTTTTCCCTCTTTGTTTCTCAGCCTTAGGTGGTCAGGATTTTTTTCATAGCCTTAGTTTTGCATGAGCACTAACTCCGTAATAATTGCAGTAATCAGATTTGTTCTACAAAAATTACTTAAAATCTGTTGGCCCACTTGGCTAGTAGCACCAAAACCATCTTAGTGCACAATAACAAGCTTCTCCAAAGGCAGCCTTCGCTTAGTTTGACAGCAGATAGTTCCTGAGAGCTGCCTACATGCATAGTGTTTCCCAAGTTTTCCAGGCATTTTAGCACCCGTTCAGCTGCTCTGCGCCAAGTAGGCTATAGCATAACAGAAGCCTGATCCCTTTACTGCTGTTCTTTCAGCCCACTGAAAAATCAAGTCCAGCTGAACCAATAAAACCAGGTCTAACTTTCAGGCCTCAAACGATGCTGATCTGTCTTCAGCTTGTAAAGTCAAAATGCCCAAATGGGAAAAGAAAGTCAACTGTAAAAGCACAGCACGTGTTTATACCCTAAGTAACAGCTCTCCGTCTGTCATCTTCGCACATTTAGTGTATGCTGGGTTTCTAGAGCCCGTTCGGATGCACAAATATCAACAATCACACTTTTCTGATACCCTGTCAATGCAGTGGCAGCTTAGTTTAACTTCTCTCTCTGCTTGCTTTGATTATTTTTAGAGTTGGGTACTCCTTTAGCTTCTTACTCCGTGTACGGTGCCTACGTGACACTAAGTGGCAAATCCTGAGAAAAGGGGTGGGAATAATTGCCATTGTCAACTACAGCAGCATTAATCCCCCCAAGAATCAAAAATGCAAAGAGAACTTTGGAAGGGTGAATGGACACTTGTGAAAACACCAGTCAAACTGAGGAAACAACGTGCTGGGAAATTTCCATACTGCCCGCTCCACGCCCGCAGGTCCTTCAGAAACGGCGAGCGAGAGTCAGCAGGCTAAGCAGATTACAGCAGATAAAGGCTGCTGAGAAATAATAGGAACAAAGCCTAAATTCTGAATGCCCTGGTGCATCTTAGGTTGCTCCTCTTCCCTACTCTGGGCTTCAGACTGGGATACCACGTCGCAGGGAACTTGCTGCTTTTGGTCTGAGGAGCCCAGCTCGGCTCATCCGCTGGCGGGGCGGGGGCGATGCCCGCGGGAGCAGCTCTGAAGGCAGGAGGGTGCTGAGGAGCACTCACCGCTCCCCGTCTCGTGTCTGGGGGGGCCCCGATGCCAGACCAGCTGCGCAGACTGAACGCCCATCTGCGGCCAAAGAGCCCCAGGCACCCCCGAGCCCCAGCCTCGGGTTTACCTTCACCCCCAGGGAGCCTGGGTCACGGCCTCACGCGGCTCCCCGGGCAAAGCAAAGCGCAGTCAAGAGACTCCATCCCGAAGCATTCCTGCTAATTAAGACTAACGGATTAATTAGACCAAATAAACCACTAACACCATGCAAGCACCAGTTGGAAACTGCAATATTACCAGGAATTTCCGGAGAGGGGGGAACCAAAAAGGAAATCACATGATCTTTACTTTCTTTTCTAAAATACAGTCAAAAACATTCACCAATTAATTTCTCATAATTGGTTTAATTTTAAGAGAGTAAAATTCAAAACTTTGCCTTTTACCAAGTACTTTGTTATTGTTGTCTTGTTTTTAAATCTGGCCTCTATCTGACAAGTCACTTTAAAAGGACGGAGACAGAAATGTCTGTGCCAGCTTATAAAAAATGGTATTAAAAAAAGTTGACCATACAAGGGAAAACTCAGTGCTTTTTATGTTAACGGGATACCACTGAAAAAGCACTTTACCGTCCCATCAAACCCTTAACAGCTGGACACAAAGACACTCGAAATGCTGAAGATCAAGCTTAAACTATGTCTCAAGTACTGGAAATGGAGCCAGTCTCTGAACACAAATACGTTTCTCTAGAAAAGAAATTAATGTTTTTAATAAAAAGTAAAACCCACATAAGTATAATATTTCTGCACTGGTTTATTATTCCCTATACTTGTTGCATAGCTTTTTTTTTAAAAAAAGAAATTTCCATTACATGTACTTTTATGCTTCATCCCTTGACCTAGTTTATAACATGTAAGAAAATTATATTGTCACTGTTTGCTCAATGTACACCCCTGTCTGATTTAATCATCTTCTGCAAAACAAACCAAGGAAGACTATTATGAAAGACAGCAGGATCCAGTCACCTGGAGCTTGAAAACTAATAAGGAACAGTAAACATAACCTACTTAGACGAGATACAGAAACAAGCACTACTCAGAGTGATTACATTTATCTTGCCTCCGTACCTTTATTTTTAATTAAAAAGATAATACCTCTCGAAAGTCTCCTCAATCTTTCCAAAACATTTAAGTGTTACGTTACCCATTTAAAAAACAGGACTGTAGAATTAATTTAAATTAATTGCTTACTAGGACTCATGGCTTTTTCTAGCTCACTAAATTGAGTTTAAAAAGCTGACAGATTTACTACCAATATATAAGCGTCAACTGGCAAAGCTATCCCATACTGCACTAAACATGTCAAGAACATGGGGTTGGACTCGATGACCTCTAGTGGTCCCTTCCAACCCAAAACATTCTATGAAACATTCTATGATAAAGTCTTTGCTGAACGAGGTACCTTCCCCAGCAAGTCACACTGATTTTGTGAGGCTTGTACCTGGGATTAGTTTAGGACCTGCCGTTTGGAGCTACACGGTCAGCCGAGGGCTACCATGTGTATTACAAGCAGAACTGGCAGGCAAAGAACTGTTACTAGAAACTGCTATGAATCTGTTTTCTCCTGGCACAACGAAACACAAAGGCTCTAAACAAACAACCCAGCCTAATTATTTTACTGCAGATTTCCAAGCATTCCTTACCAAAGAAAACCAAGAAATCTCCAACACATGAATAACTGTTTGCATTGCATTGTCTTTCGGAGTAGAGAAGGAGGGGGTTGAGAGAAACCAGCCACTAAGCAGACTGTATCTTCACAAAATGAAGACTGAGAAGGTCCACCTCAATCCATGGGAAAGGCAAAGTGCCGGGAAGCTCTCCACAGCGCTCCCAGCCTCGACTGACAGACCCGACCGGGTTTATACGGTCACACTGCACTTCAACAGAGCTGCCATTTCCCTTCATCTCCTTCCCCTGCTCTCCCAACTCACCTGGCTCCAGCATTTTCAATGCCCAATATCCCACAGCCCCCTTCCAAACACGCTGGGGCAGACACAGAATTGGTGTGCAAGAAAACGAGCCTAGGCTGTGTGCCGGTGAGGTAAGATCACACCTAACGTGCCCCACTGACAGTGCTCTGCCTTAGCAAGGGACCACTCAAACCAGGAGTGGGGAGTTGGCACCAGCAGCTCCAGAACGCAAATCCAGATTTCTGTTGTGGCCGTGCACCACGTGGACATCACGCTGTTCCTGCTTGCTGCTCCAGATTTTCAAATTTTCAACAAAGGGAGCAAAAGAAGACAAGAAAGGGAAAGAGGAGACTTCTTCCAGGGTCTGGCCTCACCACCCACAGCTGGAAAGGCAGCTCAGAAGGTGTATTTATCACAAATCTTCACAACAGAGTTGTGACCATACTGTCTTCGGGGACAGTAAATAGATTTTTCAGAAAGGCATGAAAGCAACCAAGGCCACCTACGGCTCCAGGGAGAGCAGCCCCAGTGAAGGTAAGATGAAGATCTAGAGCGTTCATTGCTTTGTTTTAGGATCAAAACTAAAAAGGTTTGGGTTTCTCAAAGTGTGCTACCTTGAGAAGTGTAAGTGCAAGAACTTAATATTCCTGAAAGTAACTTCCAGGAGAAAGTCCCAGGAACAAACCATGTTTAGCCTCTGCCAACCCTAACTCCCGGTTGAGTGAGAGAGTCTTGAGACCCCATCAAAAAAGAAAAGTACCTGGCGATCCCAGCAGCAACCAGAGCACCGGCCAGCCCCTCATCTCTCGGGCAAGCCAGGGCAGCGTACAGATACCCTTGCACTGACCGCAAAGAAACTCTTCAGGCACGCGGGGTACGTAAAGTTTATGTACAGAGTGAGAACGGTTTATTGTAACATTTGATAAAGCCTCTCAAATCATAGTATAGTACATCGAAGAAGGGAAGGGGGACAATTATGAACAGAAAACCCATGGATTTATGATAGAGAAGGCAACTGAGAAAGGCATTTGGAGCTACGGCCAGGGCTCAGTTTTAGTTATGCTCCCGTACAACTTCAGAGTCATGCCAAAGACAAACAAACTCTAAACACGATGGAGTAAAGTGCTGTTTTGTGTAAGCTTTCTACTGACATTTTCTTACCTTTCCAATAATGAAAAAGCAACAGGGACAGAGCAGGGTACAGCGTTTTTAAGCTGCTCTTCTAATTCTCCAAACCCAATACTGATCAACCTGGTAATGACCCTGGCACCTCTGAAGTTTTGCTGTCAAGTTTATATGAACTCATTCAGACACTTCAGTCTTCCCGCTCCCCGGGGATTTGTTACACATTGAACATACACTGTTCTTCCCTGGAAACTGGAATTCATCAAAGATACAACAGTTGGTCCTCTTTTAACATCTTGGGTTTTCAACTATTACAACATTTTTCGCTTCTTAAAAGTTACAAAAAAGACCTACAGTGTTTACTTCTCAATTGATTTCACTAGGAATATTTTTACTCTTTTACTTGAGGAGTTATAAGAAAGAAGCAGCTTTTCTATATCAATCTGCCATTCAGTAAGAGTAAATGTCATCACTGTCACAGGACAGGAAGAAGCACCCTACTGAGGATGTTTCATATCCTCAATTTGCAAGGCTGAATATTTGTTCTTCTTTTACATTCAGAGATACAATCTGCTGGGAAAGCACCACGAATACAGCACTAACAAAACCTTGTTCTCTCAAGAAGGACTATTTATTATCCAGCAGTCACACACAAAATTAACAAATTAGGGGGGAAAAAACCCCCAAACACAACAAAAATCAGCTTTGTTCAACTCCAGTAACAATCGGGTACTCTATTAGTCTGAGCTGATAGAAGCTTCTAGACACAGACCACGATACTTCATCAGTACTCTGTCAAACGGAGCCCTTCGTACGTAATTAGTAAGCACGTCACAAACCAACCCCAAATCAAATACACACGCAGTAATCTGTGCAGGTGGATCCTTAAAATAGGATCTTAAACTCCTGCCAGGCTCTTTCTCACAGGTGAATACTCCGTGGCATTTCTCACCAACAGAGAAATTTGGTTGGGATTTTACACAATTTTTCTGGTTGTTGGTTTTTGAGTGGGGTTTTTTCCATCTCCATCAACAATGCTTAGCAATCCTCTAAACGGAAATAATTTAATTTAAACAACTATTTAGTCTCATAACTAAGGCTTGAACAAAAGACTTGGGATTGTTTTCTGTGAGAAAGTGTCAGAATTATTTATGCAAGATAGGCAGAGCCTTTACACATGGCCTCAAAGAGTCAGCTCTTCTCAAGAACAATGGTTTCCTGGAAGAAATCTTCAAGAGCCGGGGTGCCCTCACTTGGTAGTAATAATCTAACTTCCAAAATTACGTGGAAAATTCCTTACCCACAAATCTGCAGTCAGGGTTTGCACTGCACTAAAACGTAATTTAAGACAGTACCTGTGATGTGGATCGATTCACTTTGTGCCTTACTTCAAGGTACCTACCCACAGCAATGTAGCTGCCCCACAAAGAAAGTTCACCAGTACCTTTGCGAGGAAAATCTGATAACGGTCAAAAAAAAAAAAAAATACAGTCCATTTCAGCACATTTGCAATGACTCTTGCGATTCTGCACACTCGGAAGTTGACCACGAAATCAAATTATCAGACAACTGAACACTTAAGCAAGCGTGATCTCCAACATTCGTCAAGGATTTGCCTTCTCAGTGAATTTCAGATCAGAGGAGTCTGTGATGCTAACGCACTGCCCACAGCCAAGAGGCCAAACATCCTCGCGGTGGAACCGTCTGCCTCACTGCACCCAGCGCGTTCCACTTTTCTGCAAAAAAAACCCCACATGCTAAATTCACCAGGAAAGTACCGTTCTCTCAGCACATTCCCACTGGCAGTTGTTCCTCCATTTGCAAATTCTCCAAGGAGCTGGTCAGCTCCTGGGCTGGTCAGCTTTGGCTGCCAGAAGAAACACTTTATAGAAACTGCAGGATTTCAGTCTGTAGCGTCAGAAGTACACAGTCTGGACTTGCACGTCTCTGGCTTCTAAGGCAATTAACACTTCATTATCACACCAAGGTAACCAAAGCTGAGCCTGGGAGAAAGACACTGATCAAAAAAAAAAAGGCAGGGGGAGATTAAGCATCACATCACAGAGTCAACAGTTGCATCCCTAACCTTTGGTCTCCTCCTGCAAGCATCTCAACAGTGTACGGGAGGACCGTTGGACCATTGTCCTATTAATCTAAAATTCTAAAAGCCCAAAGGTTCCCCTTTCCTGCCTGCCCAAAAAGGACCACAACACTTCTTTCCCACCAAATTTGAAGTTGGAATGAAAGGCAACTACAAATAGAACCACATGCTGCACACAGACCCCTGATTCAAATTCAGATCCTGCTTTAATTGTCACAGCCATCCTGTAACAGATCTGCTCCTCTACCCCTTTCTCATAAAGGCTTGCCTCAGCAATGGGAAAATTATGCAGCCAGACTTTTTGACACTAAAATTACCCATGGCTTTTGCACTCCTAAGTGGAGCCAGTTTGGAATGACCTAACAGACTCTCCTGAATAAAATAGAAGGAGATAAAAATACTAAAAGGCAGTCCCAGTAAAGAAGGACTAAAAGGACACGCTGAGCTGTGGGGGGAAAAAAAGAAAACGATGAAGAGAAGGGCAAGGGAAGCGAGTATGAGTTCATAGGGAAAAAAAAAAAGATACAAAACCCAAACATCTTTAAGGTCTGTAGTGCTCGGGTCCCGCAGCACCGGGTGCAGCATCAGCTCCCTGCCGGCGGGAGCTGCCCGGCGGGGCCCGGCCGCGGGCGGGCAGAGGCGGGGGCCGCCCCTGCGTGTGCCGGCGCTCGCCCCCCCCCCCCCCCCCCGCCCTCAAATCCCTTCATAAAGCGGCCCGGCGGCGGCAGCAGCGCCCAGGCGCTCCCCGGCCCGGCGCGATGGAGACGGGCGGGTGCCGCATGGGCGGCGCGGAGCCGGGCGCCCCGGCCATGATCACGCTGGAGGAGCTGGACGGGATGGCGGAGGAGAGCCCCGACTCGGCGTACCACAGCAACGGCAGCAGCCTGGAGGAGGAGGCCGAGCGCATGGAGGACGAGGAGCAGGAGCGGCTGCTGAGCTACTGGCAGAGCGTGGGCCGCGGGCACCAGGTGGACGTGCCCCGGGGTAAGAGCCGCCGGCGGGCGGGCAGCGCTCGGGCCGGGCTAAGCCGCTTACGCCCGCGGGGCTTTAGGGGGACGGGGGGGTGGGGGCGGCAGCTCCGAGCTTACCGGCCGGTACCGCGACCTTCCCCGCTGCTGCTGCTGCCCTCCGGCTGCAGGGGTTTCGGCTCCGCCGGCTTGAGCGGTGCCGGTGACACCATCCCCGGCGGGGATGCTCCGCACCTGCGGACCGCTCCGCTCCCCGAGAGCCCGGCCTCGGGGCTGGGGCCCGGCTGCCCCCCCGCCCTCCCCCGGGCGGAGCGCTGCCCCCTCGGCTCCCCCGCGCAGGCGGGGCCGGGCCAGGCGCGCCGGGGCTGCAGAAGCGCGGCGATAGAGCCGGCGATAGAGCCGGCGTGCGGGTCTGCAGAAAGTCTGAGCTAGAGCAGCGCACTCCGGAGACTTTTCTGACTTGGGGAAGCGGCTGCAGCAGCCGTGCATTGACCCGCGGATGCTAAAAAGGGCAGATGTGCCGTTCCAGTCTTGGTTAAAAATTAGCTTTGGCTACCTGCGAAAGCATTCGTGTTCAGAATCTCTCCTCACTGTAGCCGAGAGGTTAGTTCTTTAAAGATGTTTACTCTGTGCTGCCTTTCAATTGAACCAAGCAAAGGGATCGACTTTGCTTTTTGACAGCAAGCCTCCCAGGCTTATCTTCTGTTTTCAGTTTTAAAAAAGACTGATGAATCTGTACCAGGTCAGGTAACTCCTAACAGGCAGCAGAGAGTAACGGCAAACTTTGCCCATTCGGGAACTTGAACCCATCTGTGCTGTCCCACAGAGATACCTTTAGCACCTCTACTGGGCAGCTAAATCACCTGAGAGAGGACGGAAAGCAGCAAAACCTCGCTCAGCAGACTGCACTAGGCACTACCACCATGAAACTACTTACTTAAAAACTTTTCCTATATTCCAACACAGCAAAGAGAGTACAACCTCCTTTTCAAGTCATGCCTAGAAGCCTCATCGCACCTTTCCAATGTTTGAACAGTGATAATTAACGCCCCATCTCTCGCTGCCCCCTCAGGAGGGGTCTTTGGGGGCTCCAGGCCAGCCCTGCCACCCCAAAGCAGCAGTTCACTCCAGCAGCCACGCGCTCACAGCCGATCAGCACAGCAAATCAGTGCTTCCCATTCTGCAGGGGCACAGAGGGAGGGGGAGAGGCGAGGAGACGAGGGGGGCTCCCTATGTCGGGGTGCCAGGCTGCTCCTTGAGAGTAGCAGAAAACAAGATTCCTTCCCACAAAATTACCCACTGTTCTGATACCCAGTGAAACAAGGCATTGACACTCCTAAGATGTGTTAGGCAGGATATCAAGTTTAGGAAATACATCGAAAGTAGTGATTTAGCACATTTTAGTTACTGCATTATGAAAGGCTTACTTTGTAACACTAAGCAAATGTTACAAAAGTCTGAATAGATGATGTTTTCTTCAGATCTTGTCCAGGACTGTATGCCAAGAGCAGACTGCACCTCAACTAGAACAGCCTAAGAGTTTGCCAGATGAGTTTCCATGGCCCGTTCAGGGCTCAAGCTAACCGGTAATATCCATGTTTAGTATCCAGTCAGCTGAAGCGTGCTCAATCCTCAGGGAACACACAGAGGAAAGCCAGGATGACTCCCAGGCCAAGTCCTCCCTGCCCAGGGGAGCAGAGCCTCTCCTGCCCAGTGCACCCCGTGTCCAAGCAGCTGCTGCACTGGCACCCCAACATAAGAGCCTACAAGAGCTTTGCCCGGCTGCCTGCCAGCCTGGGGACTGCGGGCAGGGCGTTCCAGACCTCATCAACAGAACATCTACTCCTGTAGTCTAGCGGTGAAGGCTGCAAAGTAAGACCATTACCACCCCTCTCATCAGTAGTTCTGGACTGTCACAAGCTCTGACACCGGGGACAATCTACCTTTCAAAAAGACAACTTGCCTCGTAGCTTTTGTTAGTGCCGTGGCTTAAACCCAACAGGCAGCTGAACGCAACACAGCCGCTTGCTCAGTGTCCCCCCCCCACCCCAGTGGGATGGGGGAGAGAATCAGAACAGAGCAGTAGAACCTGCAAGTTGAGATAAAGACAGTTTCATACAACAGCAGAGGAAAAAAAATAGTAGTAATAATAATAATAGAACATGCAGAGTATATAAAACAAGTGCTGCACAATGCAATTGCTCACCCCCCGCTGACCGATGCCCAGCCCCTCCCCAGCAGCGGTCCCTGCCCCCCAGCCAACCCCCCCAGTTTCTATCCTGGGCACGAGGCCCCATGGTCTGGAATAGCCCTGGGGCCAGTTGGGGTCGGCTGTCCTGGTCGTGCCCCCTCCCAGCTCCTTGTGCCCCTGGCAGAGCCAGGGGAAGCTGAAAATTCCTTGCCTGGTGTAAGCCCTGCTCAGCACCAACGGAGCCATCAGGGAGTGACCAACATTCTGCTCATCCCAAACCCAAACCACCGCGCTGGGCCCTCTGCAAAGAAGGAAATTAACTCTGTCCCAGCCGGAACCAGGACAGTTAGCCACTTTTAAGGTTAACAGGAACACTGTAAGCCTTCTTAAAAAAAAATATCTAAGATTTTGTGAGATGTGAACAACAGATACTTATGGCTGGCATATCAATCTGTTGCTGTTAACAAGTTCTTAATCCTACAGACTGACTGGCTGGCCTATGCCAAACCTTACAAGAAAAATGTAAAAGAAAATTAAAAGGTGCAGGAAGGTATAATCTAACCTTCTCAGAATAAAAAACCCCCCCCAGCCCCCCCCCCCCCCCCCCCAACAGAAGCAGAAAATATGCTACAGCAGTTACTTTAAATCTCTCAATTCTAATTTCAATACAAGAACATTCATTAACAAGCAAGCTCAGGGAAGGTGCTACCCATCAAAACCATCTATTTGCTCATGCATGAAATCGTATGAAGATACTCAGCGTACAAAGCAGCACGCTCTGAGGCCGAGTACCCAGGCTCCAGATCAGACTTTAGATCTGGAATTGCAGGTGGGTTTCCATCAACTCCAGTCTACCTCCCCCGCTGAGGTTACCTCCCCTAAGCAAGGCTTTGCTGGGCAGCCCTAACGTCGGTGCAGGGAGGGACTGCAGAGCCCCCAGCGCCGGCTCATCCCCAGGACACAGCCTCGCCCAGCCCAGCTCTGAGCCTGCTCCCAAGAGGGTGCTCGCAGCCCCCTCCCAGAGCTGCTGGGGACCCTCCCCAGTGTGTGCCTAGTGGTGTGAAGGTTGTGGTTCCCAGAATTACAAAGGCCAGCTCCTCTATTCGAGTACGACAAAGTGACATGTGAGGGTACATCCTTCGAGGGCACAGCTGACAAGTACATCCCACTTCAGCGATGCTCCCAGCAGGTCTGATCAGACACAAATTAAGACGTGCAACAACTTGAAATACTGTTCAGTCTTGCTGCTGTGCACAAGTTTGTCAGATGTGCCTTATCTCTATAAATCCCTAAAGATTTGCCTCTTTCGCAATACCTACCCATAGCAGCAACTGTAATCACAATTTTGAAATTTAATTAAACCCAGCCTTTACCTCGCTACACTGCTACAGCCCATCTTGCCTTGCTCTGTCAGACCAGTATTCAAGTTTGCAAGCTTGGACTGACAGACAGCATGTCAAGCAACTCGCTTGCTTTTGGGCAGTGTAATCTAAGTATTGTCCCAGTTAAGAGATTTATAATCCCGGTGCTACATTGTCATGCCTGACAGGCACGGATTTATGAACTGAAAAATAAAACTCCTGAAAGGACTTTAATTAGTTGTGATCCCTACCCTATGCATTAATATGGAAGAAAAAACCCACACAGTTATCAGTAAAGGAATTGAAAAATAGAGTTAACGTTTTTAGCATCCTAAAATGTTTCCTAATTCTTGAGTACTCTGGAAAATTCAGTGCTGAAATCGAATCTACTTTTATTTTTCCCCTCAGCCTCTAAAGAGATCAATTTTACATGTCAGTTATTACTTATATTTTAAACATTTCCCAATTACATATTTTTTAAAAAAAATGTTTAAAATTAACTAAAGTGTAGTTTTCTCCCCTTTACTAAAAGGATCATTACTATTCCAAATGTTCTTAAAGCTAAAGCCCCTGCACTGGATGCCAGGAGACGTAGGTTTGATTCCCAGCGCTGCTGCAGATTTACTAAGCGACCTAGGCCAAGTTAATTCTCCTGCACCTTAATTCTCTTCTCCGAAAAACGGATAATACTCTCTTCCCCCATCATCCTGCCTTTTCCACTTAAGATACTGGGCCCTTAAAACACCCAAGAGAAGGGCTCTTGTTCCAGCTGAAACTTCAGTCCTTTTCATGCACAGCTGATATATACCATGAGGTAGTATGGCAGAAATTCACATCCAGACTTTCAAACACTGTACATAAAAATTAAGTTTCTAATCCTCTATCAAAGTACACAAATGCCTATATTACTTCAACTTTGAAAGGCAAGGGGCTAACTCTTTTGGAAGAGAGGCTCTCTACTCCCAAGACTAACCTTATATGCAGAGCTTCCAAGCCTGTCTGCTAGGGATCAACTTCTAAGCAGAATTTATGAACTGCAGCTAGAATTGACGTCAAGGCAGCCATAGTTGCAAATACACCTAATCCGACCATATTTAAATGACAAAACTGTAGGAGAACAGAAGGACTAGAATACGCTAGTGTTCTATATGCACGTACAACAGATTTGCTCCTTCTACCCACCTGAGTGTGGCTGGGAGGTGTAACAGTTAACACAGACTGGATGATTGCTGGTGTCACTACACCTAGAAACAGGCGATAGGTTCACTATTTAATTTCCTACAAAATGTGAGAATCATTCAAAAAGTCACAGCGCATTTCGGCTTCATCTTGGTATTGGTAAGCAAGCATGCAGGTGCTTGGAATTCTTCAACAACAGTCAAGGATTAACACTCTCCTTCACATAATGATCCGCCACCAAAACGGGAGCGCTCAGACCCGTGTCGGGCTGTACCCCGAGCCCTTCTTGTTCCATCAGGCACGACAACAGACAACGACAAACATAAGCAGCATGCAGAACACATGGTGTCCCTGTGAGTCAAATTGAGTCTGTACGTTCCATTTAATCTTTACTGGTGCTTTATGGTAACCGTGACTATTTGAGACCATTGATTTCTTTCTGCCAGGGGTAATGAATGGGACAAACAGAACACAAATTACAAAGCTTGCTTTGCTCTACTCCCACCTTTACACAAGTGATGTTTCAATTTTGCTGGAATGTTAATATCCACTCTAAGCCAACACTCCTCTGCCCCTTCTAAACTGAAATAAAACCTTTCATCTAATGTATGTGGTGTCTAATCAGACACCTATAAAACTACTACGCAGTGTAGTTCTGTGTTAAATTGACACAAATCTATGTTCCAGTTTCTTTGTTAAACACTCATGTCACATTAAGATACAGTTCTTCACTGAAGTATACATTAAGGAATTTTAAGTTTCCTCATCTTGCATTTCTTTAACTTAACAGGACACTTTTCCCTCATCTATAGTTTTAGCACTTTTCTTTTAAAGACAGTATAAACACCCATTTAGAATCATAGAATGGTTTGGGTGGGAAGGGACCCCTAGAGGTCCCCCAGCCCAACCCCCCTGCAGGAGCAGGGACACCTTGAACCACATCAGGTTGCTCACAGCCCCGTCCAACCTGGCCTGGAATGGTCCCAGGGATGGGGCCTCCACCCCCTCTCTGGGCAACCTGTTCCAGTGGTTTACCACCCTCATTGTAAAGAATTTCTTCCTTAGATCTAGCCTAAACCTACCCTGATTTAGTTTAAAACCATTACCCCTTGTCCTAACACAGCTGGCCCTACTAAAAAGATTTTCCCCACATTTACACTAAATAGGTATAATATGTAGAATTAACTTATATACAAGTGTATAATAATTGAGTGTGTAAGGAGCCCCTGGAGAACTGTAATCTAACCCCTTGCTAAAAGCAGGGCTAGGTTCAAAGTTAGGTGGCTAACTTTCAGGTTTCAGGTTGTTCAGGGCCTCATCCAGCTGACCAAGTTCTCCAAGGACAGAGGCTGCATAACACTTCTGGGCCCCTGTCCCAGTGGTTGATCATTTGCATTGGGAATTTAAAAAAAGAAATTTTTTTTTTTTTTTTTAATACCCAATCAGAATTTTCTTTGTAGCAACTTACATCTGCTGCCCCTCACCCTACCACTGTGTACCCTCAGCCTTCTCCACATCCTCCCACTCTGTGGTGGAGGCTGCCCTTCCATCCCACCTCCACGCCCCACCTTGCCTTCCTCCCCTCCAGCCCGAGCACATCAGGTTCTCCCAGCACCTTCTGCGCTTCATCCTGCCCTGACCAGCTGGTGGCCCTCCACTGAAGTACCTTGAGCTCCTCAATGCCATTGCTGTACCACACAGCCCCAGCGTGTGAAACACAGCTCTGCAAGCACCCAACAGAACAGCCACCTCCCTCGACCAGCTGGCCACAGTCTTGCCGAAACAGCCCAGCATGAGTCCCCTTCTGTGAAGTCTCCTTCTGAAGCTACAAACAAAAGTTCATGCTCTGTCCTACTTCTTAATGAAAACATTTGTTTGCCTTTTATGTTGAAGTCCTCCCCTCTGTGAAGCCTTACTAGAAGGGCTTGCATTAAAAAAAAAAAAAAAAAAAAATTATGCAATTAGTTAAGACCCAGAACTCCACTTGAGGTGTACAGAGGTGGGTTCACCATCACAGCTGGGACACGCTCTCCGTCAGCATCGGCTGTAACACTCCCAGAGATCACAACTAGCAGGCAGTCATGGAGAAGAGCAGTGTGGTGGCTGGCCAGCAGTAGCCACAGAGCTAGCCAGGACACTTGGCTCACATCCCAGCCTGCCAGCACTGCCCCAGCGGCTCGGGCACCGGGGTGTCCGAGTGACAACACGGGCCTCGCACCCGCTACCTGTCCTGGCTAATGAGCAGCATGGAAACGTGTGTAACAGCAAACACTGAAGTCAAATATTAGACATAACACACCTTTTGGAAATGGCGGTTTCCACAGTAGTATTTCCTTGATCCCGTGAACATCAGCAGCCAACCCAATTTACTTTGTGTGGATACAGATTAACCCAAGACTGACAGAGTTGCTAGAATCAGCAACATCTGCAGGGAGCCAAAAAACTGGGCACCGCCAAAAACTTTCCATAGGTGCCTGTATAATTGCAATACATGAGGAGTGGGAGAGTGAAATCTGCTCCTAACGGTGCGGAGACAGAAGTCAGCCTTTCCTATTCATGTTGAAGAGCAAACTGAACTTGTTACAAAAACAAGGTCCCCAGACTGATTTCTACAGCGTGGTGTCTAAAATTGGACTGTGTTATTCTGTTGCAGAGATGGCAGAGCCAATTCAGCAGCTGACTAGAAATAACAATCCCCAGGAGAGACAGACCATCCCCTTTACTCTGATCCAGCGGAAAGAAAAGGTGCCGTTTCCCTTCCCAGCTCAGGTTTTAACAGTGGTCTCGGTATTCATACCTAGCTTCCAAAATTATGTTTCTTTATGAAATTATTTCAACCATTTAGGATCTGTAACATCATAAGTGCAAAGCATTAACACTGGATAACCAAATCTCATTTTGAACATCTCACCACTTCTGCATGTATGAATTTTTCTTTTTTGTAAGGCAGAAACTAGCAGGAATGTCAGAAGATGAATTTACAGTCTTTGTGACTTTTTATAATTAATTTAACAAAAACCCCTCATATTTTGGCATTTGAAATAAAAATGCCTAATTTCTCCATTTAAATCAATGCATTTGCTTCTTTTCACAATCTTATTAATAAAACCTTAGCAAAGAGTACTTGAAAGAGATTAATATGCAAATTTAAAACCAAACATGTACCTTTATATCATGGGTCATTATCAAACAAAGCAGTAATTTGCAAATCCATCTTATCAAAACCATCTTACCCTCTAACGAAAAATGAAAATTGATTTCCAGCAAATTGTTTACAGCTCAGGAAATGTGCAAATGAGTGTCTAACCTTAAATACCTGACAAATCAAGGAAGTCTTTAACAGCCATGTACAAAGAATTCTTGTCGCATTTCTTTTAAATGGATCCATATAATTCAAATTTATAAATGTCACAATTTGACTGAGTGTATTTCATCTACACAGTTTGGGACTCCTGACTATCTGTGTTGTACTTAAGCGCTTGAAAGCAATTTCTCAGTCCTACTGTAATAACTGCAGATTAAAAGTAAGGTTATTCAGTGTTAATTGTAACTGAATGCTTAATACTGCAAGCGCGAAAGATGACAGTTCCTTATTTTAAAGGAGAACTACCTAGGAGTCTGCTGAAATAAACTTTGGTCCAAGATCAGCAGCACATCCCTTCGTGATTTATAGGAGGAAGGACTGGGAGTCACATTTTCCTTTCAAGAGCATTTCACTAACAGTTGAAAAAAGATGCAGTTATTCTTGTACTCAAGTAAGGTGCATGCACTGCATTGGGTTTGGATACCTACTTACTATATGCCAGCTTGGGCCTTGAAATGAGGTGCATGTGAACCAAGTATTAAACAGAACGTGCTTAAGGTATAGCTGACAGAGTTAAAAATCATTCCTCATGCTTGCTGTTCTCCTGGTCATACACCTAGAGAAGCTGATTTCTTGATGCTATAAGTAAAGCACTGAAATACCATTTGACTGTTATGTGTTTGCTCGGGTTTTTTAGGTGATTAACTTAAATAAAAATTTATTATCTCACTATGTTTGCAGCTTGGAGACCTGCTTTATGAAAAACGTCAGTATGGAAAAGCCAAATGGGCCTGTATAAAAATGAAAGAAAAACAGTATGAACAGAGCATATGCCTTGGATTCATGAAGCTTATGAGGTACATTTGTGAGCAGAATTCCTCAGGTAATTGGTACCACAATTCCACATTAAAGTTAAACCATCTTATTTATGCACTAGCTCCTCCTAATCGGGGGGTAATTCTATTAGCTTTTGCCAAATAAGCCACCCTGTCTATAGGGACGCTTGCCTGTAACTCAGCCTTTCCAGCAGGGTCTAAACCAAAGTGCTGCTCCCTCGGCACGCGTGCTAGAAGAGAACATCTGTGGGAAGCCATCGCTGTTTCCAGGGGCGCTGTGACCATCACAGCTGCCTGGGAATTGACACCAGCTCTGTCTGCAGGCTGTCAGCTATAAATTAGGCTCCTGCCACAGAATTTGAGAGGTTTGCTTTTCACAGCAGTGCTGGCATCACCTATTCTGAAAACCTCTTCAGAGCGTAACGCCAAGTGAGACCATGTTTTGCCTTCTTCATTTTAGGTTACGATACTTAAATTGTGCATGTCTGAATGGACACCAAAAATTCGTCAGGTTGAAGCATATTTTCCGGAAAGATAATCCAGTTTTAACTCGGGTGCTTTAAAATAGAATCATAGAATCATAGAATGTTTTGGGTTGGAAGGGACCACTAGAGGTCATCGAGTCCAACCCCCCTGCAGTCAGCAGGGACACTGCTAACCAGATCAGGCTGCTCAGAGCCCCATCCAACCTGGCCTTGAATGTTTCCAGGGATGGGGCCTCCACTACCCCTCTGGGCAACCTGTTCCAGTGGTTTACCACCCTCATTGTAAAGAATTTTTTCCTTATATCTAGCCTAAATAATGGCAATTCCACCATGTCCTTGATAGCTTGTGCCTGCATGAAAAATGTGCACCTAGTTTCCAATCCAGTTTAATCTGGTTTCAGTTTCCAGCCATCAGTTCTCATTTCTTTTTCTCCAGTTGATTAAAAAGTTTTGCAATGCCCATGGTTTTGTTCTGTAGTAGTACATGTGCTGTAATCAACTCAACCCTTAATTTTCTTTCCCAGAAACTAAGAACATTGATCACAAAAGCTTTTCCTTGATCAGGTACTTCCCACTCTCCCCGTTCTTTTAACACTTTAACACAATTTAGAAGTAATTTTGGCTCCAGAACAGTGCAGTTTTGTTTCAAACTGCGTACAGAAGCAAAGTTCCCATTCCTAGTCATCACTGCTACCTGCACAGTCAAAACAGTCAACCTACAGCACAGCAAAAATATAGCAACATTTTTGATAACAGCAAATCCTAAATGAATTCACAATGCAGCCCCCTTATCTTGCCTACATTCTTTGTTCCCAAATATTTAAAACATGACACAACGTCCATTTACAAGAAAAACGCAACCCTTCTAAGAGGGGGAAAGAAGTTAAGTCAAACTCCTTGCCCTACATGGAGACAGGACAGCTCACCAAGTACTGCATTTTAGACACACACAGGCACGTATCTGCACACATAGATTTTAGAGACAGCGAGAGATACATACAGGCACAAACTACAAGGCATACTAAAGTGCTACTTCCAACTTGGAGTACACAACCCCATTTTCTAAAACCTCCTACTGAATTCCTTTTAGTAACGGCACCCTGCTCTGCGGTACTCGCTTTACATTACTCCGTATCAGTTCAGAAGTCAAGTGCAGCATGCAGACCTTCTCTTGTGTTTTCTACAAAGTCCTGTGTGTCTCCGCAGGGCTGTACTTGGGGATAACAATACCCATTGTGACCATAGTCCACACAAATGAGTCTCAATCGGAGATGACACAGTCAGTGACAGTGGCGTACTACCTGCCTGAAGTGCTGCAGGACGAGCCACCTCATCCTTTCGACTCCGACATAATCATTGAAGAATGGCCTTCTACTATTGTTTATAGTAGGTAAGAAACTTTTTAATTTTGTTCTAGTAAAAACCGTAAAAAAGATGCAGTTTTCAATTTGGGCAAGTTACATCTTTTAAACCAAGTTCTAAAAGCTACCAAACAGTAAAATTTGATTTTTAGTAATTGTTAGAAGCTGCCTGCTTCACAAGACTGGGATATTCAGGAAATAATGGTTACTAACTTACTTGGGAAAATGACACATCTGTAAATGTGAGATACCACAGCATCTCAAAACACAGACTATTCTGTGTAGCTGGGAACAAAGCATCTGCATATCACTGGAAATGTTAAGAAAAAAACCTGTCATATGTTTGAAATCAATCACAGGTGGTATCATTTGCAAACCATGACTAAATAATTTAGGAGGAAGCATTGCTAGGCTCTGGAAAAACTGTGGATTTTAAGAAGAACTTGACATGAAGTTGGTTGTTACAGGAGCTTCAGAGGAATCACCAATGAAGACTCTATAATGAGAGAAATAAACCTCTTGGCGGAAATTCTGGAGAGCCCCGAGTTATGTTTGCAGGATACGTTCATCATTGCAGGATATACAAATCCAGCTGCTGCCAATCGACACAACGAGATATGGTTCCTTCAAAGACCATAGCCTCCCATTTCTGGTGCTTGTCAGGCACAAGAATCAGCTCTGTTTTACTGGCAGAATCTCACAGGTGAATCACGTGAGACTAGATGTCAAACCCTCAAAGATTTTAGAAGTGTGGCTTTAGCTGGTTTTAGCAAGGCAATCACTCCAACTTCACAATCAGAGGTTAACACCTGAAACATACAATTTCCTATGTCAACTTTTACAGTTTTTATGGAGATTTTTAGCACTTTAAAAATTAGTTCACCTTATCTTATTTTACAAGATAAGGGAGACAAGGACCTCTCTCCTCATCCACTGACTAGCATCTCTTGTGGCTTGGGACAGTCCTAGGGGAGATCCCAGAGCCCCTGCCCTGGGCACCTAGTGCTGCACCAGCTACACAAAGACCCTGCTGGGGCTTTCATAGAATCATAGAATGTTTGGGGTTGGAAGGGATCCCTAGAGGTCATCTAGTCCAACCCCAGTGGGACACACATTAAAACCACCTCACACATGCAGGCTGTGCTTCAGAAAAAATATCATTCAGGTCTTAATTTCTGAAGAGAACTACCAAATTTAGACCACTGGGATTAAAGCAAGGAGTAAGATTAGGCCAGTGCTGACTGCCTTTAGTGTCATCACCTGTGGAGCTGAGATCCTTAATGCTTACCTCAAAAAGCATTCAACCAAAGCACTTTTAACCTTGAGAAGAGACCAAGGTGGCAAAACAGTCCTAATGCTCATTAAAGCCCCGACAGCAGAAGTTACAGGTTACCTTAATCACACACTCATAGTAATCCCATGATTGTGGGTGGCATTCCCAGACAGAAAGTGGTTACTCTTAACTCTTCAGTTCTCCGAATGCTTTCACCTTATAACTTTGCTGAATGTTAAAACGCTGCAGCTGACGTAATTTCTTCAGTGCTTTCTACATTCTTCTGGCAGCACCACACTATTAGTGTCAGAAATGACACAAATATTTCACAGAATCACAGAAAAGAATTTAGCTAGAAGAGACCTCTGGCAGTCACCTGGTCCAACCCCTGCTGAGAGAGGGGCAGTGCTGGTGGCAGAGCAGGCTGCACCGGGCCTCGCGCAGTTGGATTTTGAGCATCCCCAGGGATGAGGAGCCCGTAACCCCTCTGGGCCCTGTTTCAGTATTTGACCACCCTCACTGTGAGAACTTTTCTTCTTAATATCTAATTTTCCATGTTGCAGCTTATTTCTTTTACCCTTTACATCCATATGATAATTCTTTGAGTAGACAACTGCTAGCACACTGTGACTGAGAGACAAGCTCACATAGTTCTACACGCATCAGAAAGCCTGAAAGCAGCGCTCGTGCTTTGCTACGTACTACGGTTAAAGAGCCCCTGCCGCACTTTAGAATCAGGGTAGGAAACAGTTTTGCACTCAAAAATCCCTTCATAATATCTCCCCTTACAGATGTGATGGTAGAGTTTAATCTTAATAGAAGTAAAGGTCATCTTATATAAAATTTCATGAAGTACATCACCAGTGTTATTTATTGATCATAGGATTTAGGTTTTTGTGTTCTTCAGTTACAACAAACAAAACTGCAACCAGAGTCAGTGCCCGCTAGCTTACAGGAGAGCTAATTGGCAAACAAAATGGATTTATGTAGCACTTCTGACTGAATAAATGTACAGGTCTCAAGAACTTTAAGCCTCCTGGTTCCGCAAGGTGCTCTGCTGCACAAAACTGACTTTACACTTAACCTAAAACCTCTTGCTGAGCAGCAGGATCAGAGAGTGCAGGCTGGCTCTGGCCGATCCAGCTTATATGTGCCCAAGGTGCTCTCTGGTGGTTGCTGCCCGCAGGGATTACTGGGGGAGCCAGCAAAGAGAAGGGGGGGAGAGGGAGGAGAAAAAAAAAAAAAAAAAAAAAGAAATAGAGAAAAGCCTTAGTTTTAACACAAACAAACTGATAGTCTTTGTGTGGAGAAAAAAAAGCAATCCTCATTTTCTTCTTCTGAATGTGCGATACCCCTAGCTGCTCAGCTATCCTGCACTAGTGCAGCACAGACATTTGTACTGACACAAACCCTTGGATGTTAAACTGACTGGGACGGGGGCAGAAATCTCAAAAAATACTGTGGGCTTGGGGTCTTTCTGGTTCCAACCAGGAAGCTATCAAATCTGGTTTGCCAGGTGACAGCACAAATGCTTGTGCCAGCTGTGGCCACAACTAGGAACCACTTTGCCTGATGTTCCAATTTAAATGCTCGCCAAATTATTTCTTACTTAACAGAACAAGACGACGAAGGTACCGGTCATGTCTTTTATTCCTCTCAGTTTGTTCAAGATACGGGATCATAGCCAGGGAATAAAATTCAGACTTCCTTTTCAATATGTTGAATTGTTTCCCATTTGATTTTTATTTCTTTCACTTTTTATTTATTTTTAACATCTCAGATTGTTGGAAATGCCAGCCGGTATTAAAGTGAAAGCTAACAAATTAATGGAAAATAATAAAAAAGTTTTTAAAAACTGAGTTGAGTAGAAGGGCCAGGGAGGTATTAAATAACAGATTTTGTTTTGCCCTCACCCCTCCCCCCCCAAGATTTTTAGAAGAGCAAATAAAAACAATTTCCACCTTTGACAAGATTTTATGACAAATCAAAGTTTCTGCAATTTGATTGCTTTTGCCAGTTCTAGAAATTATTTTAGTTCTTTGGCATAATAAATGTCAAATAGCTAATGGAAGTAGTTAAATCCTCTCGCCATAAAGTACCAGTTTGTACATACTTTACATTTTAAGTGTCTATTGCAAAAAGCATTCGCTGTGTGTATTCCCGTAGGCAACCTGCACCTCAATACTTCTGTGACTCAGCTACTTGTGGGCACGTTATAGAAACATCTTTGTTACTGAAACATAAGAGTCAGCGCATCCGAATGTGCTGATATCCTAACCGCAGCAAAGTGTTCAGTGTTGTTTTATGTAAAACTGTGAATTCCAAGATAGTATTTATTTTGACTTACGTTAGACAGCTTCTGCTGCTGAGAAAGAACCAATTAATCTCCAGTTTGAAGATACACTTTATGGCTATGGAACATTGTACCAGCTTCTGTAAATGGCTCTCACAAGCACAAAGAATCGCGTTTTTTCACTGACACACGAAGTTGACTTAATAAGTTACACCACTGGATGCCAAGGAAATTACTTAACTATTACTCAAATCTGTCATTTCAGAAAGTTTGACAACATCACGTTAAGCGTGATTACCTGACTCCTGTTAGCAGAGTAGGTATTTTATTATCCATCTGTGGCTCTACTTTGTAAGCCATTAATGAATGGATTTTCATTTTTAATTTTAAATTATTAGATTTCCAGTACTCAAGGGAGATAATAAAACAGAATTCACCCATATTTTTTGAAGATTAAATTATGTAGCCTTAACAGATAAATGTTGTCCTGCATACTGTGTATTTTTCAAACAAGCATTAGTGCCTAAAAAGTTTATTCCAGCTATTGTGATACTCAGGGCCTTGCTTATTGTATGTATACAAATATAAACAATTTTTCCGGCATTGTTGCATTGTGCTGTTTTACACTGTCCTTCATTTTCACTGAAATGTTGTCTTGTTTACTGTCTGTCAAAATTAAAGATAAAGATTCTATTGTGCAGAGTACACCTGGCTTTCATTTTCCTAACAGACATACAAGTCCTTTCGCTATCTTTCCTTTGAATACAAACAGCAGCAGTCACCAGTTACTATTCTGATTTTACAAAAGCCATTTAAGCCCCAAATTTGACATGGTCGCTCTAAGACCCCAAATCCATACTTTTCTTTGAAATAAACACAGACATTTGGAGCTAGTCATCTCCGTGCTGCAGCCAGCGGGTCTGCTAGCAACCTCACTCCTCCTCACTGCAGAAGCCACCCACAACCCCATTTTTGTCAAGCGCCCAGCACAGTCTCCCACAGTTCTGACTGCAGCACAGACTAGGGTAGGACTGGTTTCAGAACCAAGCCGTAGAAAAGCCGTTCTTAACAAAGAGGGAGGTATGTATTGGAGTTTTCTCCTAAATCCTGCTGTCATTCAGAACATACTTCACGACGGAGTCTCTTGGCAGGGGACAAGGATAATGCAACACATGCTTGTTGCTTCTGTGGCCGCATTCACGTACCTCTCCTGACCTCAAACCCCTCAGAAGCCAAAACACAGGAGCACAGTAAACAGCATAATTTCACTTCAGGGCATGGCTGAGGTCCATCGTATTTTCTAAGGAGAGTAGTAGCAACAGAAATGCAAATACCAGATCAAAGAAAGGAAATGGAAACCACTGAACCCACAGTGACGGTTTAGTCAAGGTTTGTCCGTACTCCTCAATTACACCAGACTAGCCAAATCTACATGCTTATTCCAGCTTAAATCTCAAGTAAAACACCTCCAGTTAAATCCCTGCACTCAATACAAGCATTCAGAGGCACCTGTAGTGATGCAAAACTACCTTTGAAGTTCTTGCTAGCTTACCAGTGGAACCTCATTTAAATAGACTCTCAGGTTACTGGTTTGAAAACAGCTGATCTAAGTCAGTCTAGAAAACCAACAAATAAGTTTGCCTTCCAATGGTCTTCGCATAGACTACACCAAAATCATTAAACTTTAACCAAAGACAGACTATAAGGCCAACAGTCTGATACTAACTTAATCCTAATTTTTTTAATGTCTCTTGCTAAAAGAAGAACATAAATTTTGAACTTTTCAAAGTGGTATCTTATGCAATACCATTTGTCTACTAGCACCTTACCAAGAAGACACAGACCATTAAGTCATCATTGACTGCCTAACAGTTCAGGTCCCTGCTAACCTGTCCTATATTTGGACAGTACCTACTGGTAACAAAAGAAAAGAAAAAAGCTCTCAAGATAAAAACAGAAAAAAAAAAAAACAAACACAAAAAACCTACCAAACAGAAAAATCAACAACTAAGTGCACTTACAGATGACTTAAAGCTCTAAAGAATATTCTTAATCAGAGAAAACATTTCAGTCAACATGCAGTTGTGAACATACAGTTATGAAATCAAGGCTGGCAATAACCTGGACAACACAAGCATGGCCATTCTCAAAATCTTAATGCTACTAAATTCAGAAGCCTTCAGTTTAGGTCTCATGTCAATTTTGCACGGGCTCCTGAAAGAGGATGAGAAAACTAATTCAATTGAAAATTTTCCACCAGAGCTTTTTAAGATATTGCAAGGTAACAGGTTTTCATTGGTGCAAAGTGAAACAGCAGCTGCTGTAGTTGAAACCATGGGGGTTTTAATTTGCCTTACACTCAAAGGCAAAGTAAATTGCATAGGAAAGTGTTACAGTTACAAGTTATTGCTAGTCTAGATACAGATGTTAAAACAGGAAGGGAGGTTATATATTTAGTGACACCGTCCATTTAACAATAAAGAAATGCAACAACTCACCCGGATGTAAGTATTCTGAATTTCTACCAATTCTTCACCAAGTGGAACGACAATTTTTTCCACTCGTCGCTCATGAGAATAGGGCTGAATTTCCGGAGAATCTTCAGCACATAGCTCTATCTGAGCAATGAGTAAGTTGGAAATAACTTGCTGCACAGCCTGTGACAAAAAAAGATGGTATTTGCTTGTTAACACTCCAATAATGCAAATCAATATCACATGAAAGTAACTACTTCCATATTTTAACAGGCTTTGAATATAATCGTACCTACTACCTCTAGATGAGAAATGAAAGACTCTCCACTTAAAGATCTCAAGTAGTATACCAAGAGCCAACATGGTAAGTTCATGAATGCAAAATGCATGTAATTGCACGAGGGCTGGAGTGGCGGAACTCTCCCTTTGGCTTTGGGTACACCATGAAATACCTGATGAGAAGTAACCTGGAGCTAGGAGCTTAAACTGAATTTAGATGTCCATCTGCCACAGACTGAAAACCTAAGCCTTACTTACATTTAGCCAATGCACTGAACACAACATGAAAGCCATTTTGCATTGAGAGCGTATTCTTTTTGGTTCAAGTAGGTCTGCATACTCAAAAACCAGAAAGTACTATTGCCTTCTAGAAAGGTCAGGAAACAAATAATACAAAGCCTACAGCATGAAAGAGACAGAGCCTCAACAATTAATGGACTATAAAGAGATTCATTTTTTATGTGGAATTCTAATAGACTTCAGTATCCTGCACAATGTTCAAACTGTATCAAATGGTATTAAACAGAAGTTCTACTGAAACTTTATTATTCCAACCACGCAAGTCGATTGGACTCACCTTTGTATCGCTGCCTGGTGTGGCACTTAGGGCCAAGACCCGAAATTGATTTGTGTATTTGCTTAGTTCCCTTACAACCTAAGGACAGGAAAGTTTCTGTCAATATCTTTACAGGAGATTATTTGCTTATACAAACTATGTTGTTGAAAATATCCACTAAGTAGAAAGAGCTTAACAAAACATTCTAAAAAGAGTATATCTAAATGTAAGTGGGAACCAGGAACTGTTCAGTTTATAACCATTTTATCCAAGAACACTTAGTCTTGATTAAGTATATTACTTATGTAAGTCCCATTCAGCAGAACAACCTTGGTAAATTATGAAATTATTCTTCACTTGATTTAACAAAAAGATTAACAGCATGCTAACTTAAGTGAGGTGCCAAAAAGTAAGTTTGAAGAACTACTCTTAAAAAAAAAAAAAAAAGTAAATCATGGATGATTAGTCCCATGAAATCTGAACAGAAATTAGATGACAACCACCATGCCAACCAGCATTCAGCTGAGTCTCACTGAAAAATGCTGCATTAGCAGTTGGGAGAATGGCTGAATACTCCTTAGACTCACCCAGGTTCTCATTTGACAACCCTCCCTAAAACCAAAACTGGGACAAGCAAAATAGCTGCTGAACATCCACACGAGAACCAAATTGCCTCCCTACGTCATCTTCCCACAGGGCTGAACTCTGCCAGGGCTATCAGCAAACACGGCGCCTCCTGACCAACCACCCTGCACTGCACAGGGAGGGGAGGGAACCAACAAAAATTACAAGCACTATAACATAACATAAAAGTTACAGTGAATAAGTGAACAGAGACTGAGGAGGAATTGAATTTGTGTTGATAGTTCTACTTAAAATCATGCAAAGGTATAGCTAAAATTGAAAACAAAGCCTGCCAGTTTCACAGCCATGGGGACTGACAAGGGGTGATGGAAGAGATTTTTCTCAGCTGTAGCTAAGACAACTCAAAAGCTAACAAACACAAGCCTTGGCTCTATGTCACAGAGCGACTCACATAACAGCAAAATATTTTAAGAAAAGATTTTTATACAGTATTTTGAAAGAGAATAAACTATAAGCTTAAATTTTTTGAAAATGAAAATGCTATCGTTCTGAAAAATGATAGCAGAAAACTGCAACACTGGCAAACCCACATGTATGGTTTTAACTCAGCAACCTACCATCTCTTTTCCAGCATGCCAAGTTAGACAAGCGCTAAAAGATACCTACATTCCTCTAAAGAGGCCTAGTAAGCAACTAGGCACAACTCCATATATGTTCACAGTCAATGTCTCCAGTATATAAAACTGTAACTTTCTTTAAGGTCACATACTGCTATGAGGAGATTAAGCCAAGATAACGCAATAAACTCTTTGCTAATCAAGTCAAAGTCCCATTTCAAAAAGAAATCTTGAACTCGTTTTACTAACATAAAGAACTTCACCAAAAAAAGCCCACATTTTTTTTCTGAAAAAAATACCTTCCCCCATTTAAGAGCTATTCCAACACAGCCCAAACACACCAGAGTACACCTGGAAATACAAACACAGCTGAAAGAAACAGCATAGTGACTTTCTTTTTAGTTACCCCAGTCAAAAAAATATTTTGAAACAAAAATTAAAACTTTATTGATAAGTTAAAAGAATTCCCACCTGACCTTACCAAGGCTTAACACCGGTTTTACTTAAAAACAAGGCACTGATGACGTAGAGGACTGTTTGATCTCTTTCACACACAGCTAAGGACCTAAAGGACAATCTCTCTACAGCAATGATGACAGTCACACTTTATGGAGAGCCTGTAAGTGATTTTGGGGGAGGTTTTTTGTAATCGTGAGACAAGAGTGGGGTGACTCCAGCATTACCTGACAGTAGGCGTGATTTCCAAGGGCTTTGTGGGCTTCATCAATGACCAAACATTTAATCTCTACAGCAGGACACGTTCCACGAGAAAGATCATTCACCATTATTTGAGGCGTAAGGAAAAAGACTCTCTTTGTAGTCCACAGTTCCCTCCGACTGAGGGCTTGGGTTCCCCCTGAAAATTAAAGAAATAACATGAGCGAATCGTTCACTGAGAACTCACTGCAACACATGACCTGAGAACGATGGCAGAAGGACAATAGGGCTGGCAGATACGTGTCAGCTTTGGGAAATGAGAGCCTTTTAAAGTAGCATGCACCTTGATGCTAGTCCCATTTTCAGGAAAAAAAAAAAAAAAAAAGGTGAATGCAATGACTAGAAGATTTTTTTTGCATTAAAACACTAAATCCAGAACTGCAGAGAACAAGGCTAGAAAGCTCAAGATGCCCCCTAGCCTCTGGCAGCCCTATACCTAACCTACACCATCTCTGACAAAGGTTTACACTTAAAAACAGGTTACAGATTCAGTCATTAAGGCTATCATTCAGTAAGCAATAAACTGCAGTTCATGAGGTTTGCAAAAACTGTAAAGAAAAAAAAAAAAGCCTTCATTATTTGGCTTATATTTCATACAGAGCATGTCTTCCATGCAGACATTCACACCTCCGTGTGGAAACCCCAACCAAGGCTCTGCGAACCACAGGGCTGCACCTTAGAGCTCCAGAAAACACGTTCCAGTGCTTCATCACCCTTATATTGGTGACCTGGGGGGTTAACTATTGCAAAACCTAAAATGAACCCCTTAAAAACCATCTTGTCCTAAGAAAATCTTTACAGTGAGGGTGGTGAAACCCTGGCAGGGGTTGCCCAGAGAGGGGGTGGAGGCCCCATCCCTGGGACCATTCCAGGCCAGGTTGGCCGGGGCTGTGAGCAACCTGATGTGGTTCAAGGTGTCCCTGCTCCTGCAGGGGGGTTGGGCTGGGTGACCTCTGGGGGTCCCTTCCCACCTAAACCATTCTATGTGTCCTGGTTTCAGCTGGGATAGAGTTAATTTTCTTCCTAGTAGCTAGCATAGTGCTGTGTTTTGGATTTAGTACTAGAAGAATGTTGATAACACACTGATGTTTTTAGTTGTTGCCAAGTAGGGCTGAGACTACTCAAGGACTTTTTGAGCTTCTCCTGCTCGGCCAGGGGCAGAACAAGCTGGGAGGGGGCACAGCCAGGACAGCTGCCCCCAACTGACCACAGAGCTATTCCAGACCATGGAACGGCATGCTCAGGGGGGTCAGTCGGTTGGCTGGGGGGAGAGTGATCACGGCTCGGGGACTGATCGCGGCTCAGGACGGGCTGGGCATCAGTCGGTGGGTGGTGAGCAATTGCATTGTGCATCGTTCGTTTTGTATATTCTATTACCATTCTCGTTATTACTATTATTATTATTTTCTCTTATTAAACTGTCTCTACCTCAGCCCTCGGCTCTAACCTTTTTTTCCCCTTCCCGATTCTCTCCCCCATCCCACTGAGGGAGGGGGGGAGTGAGCGAGCGGCTGCGTGGTGCTGAGTTGCCAGCCGGGTTAAACCACACTATGATTCTATGAAAACACTTTTTTTTTTTAATTCCGCCGCTGTGGCTTTTCACGTTGCTTGCCCTTATCCTAAGCGGCCTCAATGTTTGCGGCTCCTTCGAGGCGCCCCCGCCCCGGCCCTGCCGCCACCCTTACCTGTCATCTCGGCCATGTGCCGGGCCGGGATGCCCATAACGCGGGCGCAGGCCTCCATCTGCTGAGCCACCAGCGGCTTGGTAGGGGCGAGGAAGAGCACCTTGCCGGAGGGGAACCAGCGGTAGAAGTTGTACATGACGACGGCGGCCACGAAGGTCTTGCCCAGCCCGGTGGGCAGACAGACCAGCGTGTTCCCCAGCAGGGCGGCGCGCGCCATCCGCAGCTGGTAACCGCGCACCGGGTAATTGGTGGGGTAGATCCAAACCGACCCCGCCGCCGCGCAGAAACCCCACACCGGGGTCGGCTCCGCCGCTGCCGGGCTTGGGTCTGCCTCTGCCGGGGTCGGGTCCGCCGCTGCCGCGGCCGCCGCCAACAGCAGGTCATCGTCTGCCTCCTCCGCCTCCTCTTCCTCCTTCTTCTTCTTCTCCAGCGCCTTCCCGCCCGCCACCCGCCAAGCCTGAGGTAAAGTGCGCTGCCGCCCGCCGCTCATCCTCCCCCCTCAGGGCGCTGCCGCGCCGCGCGGCTCCCGCCCGCCCTGAGGTAGCGCGCGCCAAGCCCCGCCGCCCTCCATTTTCTCTCAGAGCGCCCGCGGGGTTGACGGGAAGGTTGGGTGGTGCGGGAGGAGGAGGAGGCGGTGGCGGCGGAGGAGGCGGGCGGGAAAATGGCGGCGGCGGCGGCGGGTCCGGCGCAGCCCTGGAGCGCTGAGGAGCTGCGGAGCGAGGCGCTGCCCAAGAAGGATATCATCAAATTCCTTCAGGAGCACGCAGCCCAGGCGGTAAGGGGCGGGCGGTGCATGTGGAGGGGAGAGGTTTAACGAGGCCAAGGGCCGGGTCCTGCGCTGGGGTCACCACAACCCCATGCAGCGCTCCAGGCGTGGGGCAAAGGGGCTGGAAAGCTGCCCGGCGGAAAAGGCCCTGGGGGGGTTGGTCGAGAGGGGGCTGAATATGAGCCAGCAGGGTGCCCAGGTGGCCAAGAGGGCCAACAGCATCCTGGCTTGTATCAGGGGTGGTGTGGCCAGCAGGAGCAGGGCAGGGACCGTGCCCCTGTGCTGGGCACTGGGGGGGCTGCCCCTGGACTGCTGGGGTCAGGGTTGGGCCCCTCCCTCCCCGAAGGCCCTGGGGGGGCTGGAGCGTGTCCAGAGAAGGGCAGCGGAGCTGGGGAGGGGTCTGGAGCCTCAGGCTGCTGGGGAGCGGCTGGGGGAGCTGGGGGGGTTCAGCCTGGAGCAGAGGAGGCTGAGGGGAGCCCTCATCGCTCCCTACAACTGCCTGAGAGGAGGGGGGAGCCGGGGGGGTCGGGCTCTGCTCCCAGGGAAGGGGCGATGGGACGAGGGGCAACGGCCTCAAGTTGTGCCCGGGCAGGGTGAGGTTGGGCCTGGGGAACAATTCCTTCCCCAAAGGGCTGTCAGGGGCTGTCGAGTCCCCACCCCTGGGGGGATTTAACAGCCGGGCAGAGGCGGTGCTGAGGGCCAGGGTTTGGGGGGGGGGATGGCAGGGGTAGGGGAACAGTTGGACTCAGTGGTCGCAAAGGTCTTTTCCAACCAAAGTGATTCTCTGATTCTCTGAGAGGGGGGTTCCCTCCGCCCCTCACCGGTGTGTCTTGCAGTTCCTTGCCGAGCACAAGCTGCTGGGGCAGGTGAAGAACGTGGCCAAGACGGCGAATAAGGAGCAGCTCATCGCGGCCTACACGCAGCTCTTCCACACACAGGTGCGGGGCTGGGGGGGCGGCGGGGCCAGGGGCTTGGGAGGGGTCGGGCAGAGGCTGACGGCTGCCGCCCTTCCTCCCCTCAGCGGTTTAAAGGCACGGACGGCGGGGAGAAAGCGGCGGAGAAGGCGAAGCCCGCTAAGGCGGAGGAGGCCAAGGGGAAAGCGGCGAAGCCCGAGGAGGCCGCGGAGGAGGTCAGTGTGGCGGTCCCGCCTCGCGTTGTTGGGGCGATGACGTGGGGCAGTCAAATTAACCAGGTCTTCAAAAACCTGGTGACAGCACAGGGTTTGGTGTTTGTGCCACGTCTTAACCTTACGCAGCTTCTGTAACCTGAATTAGGGATGGGCTCTGTGCATCTCCCCCAAAGCTTGTCTTTGCTGACAGCTGCGCCTACGCTGCCACATTTTCCCTAAATATTACAGCACTGCAGTAACGCATGAACACTCTATAACGTGCCGTTCACTAACACTGCATGTGTTCATTCGGTGCCTTGAACTATGTGGTTTTTCAGCCTTGAATGTAGTTGCTCTGAGACTAGTTAATGCAGCAGTCGTAACTCTCTTTTTATAAACTTAGGGGCCACCAAAGTATACAAAATCAATTTTGAAGAAGGGTGATAAAACCAACTTTCCGAAGAAAGGAGACACTGTTCATTGCTGGTATACGGGAAAACTACAGGATGGAACGGTCTTCGATACCAATGTTCAAACAAGTAAGGTCACGTATTTAGTGTTTGGCTTTTGTTGCGGATGCACGTAGAGGAAATTAGTTGGAATCATTAAGCAGCCTTGGGCAAGTGTTTGCTTCTGGAAGGTGTGTGTGGTAGGAGTCCCGACAAACAAACCGCTTTTGCCATCGTGTTGTTGAGCAGACAGGGGGGTGTCCCTGCCGTCTGTTCTTGGAGCATGATTTTCCATGAGGGAATGCCGGGCGGTATTTTAGGACTGGCTGGTGTCAAGTGACACTGCTGCATCTTGCCAGACCCCATTCTCCAGGCCGTAGATAATGTGAATTGCAGGGGTTTAATCAGTGCTGAATCCTACTTGGGAGGAGGGGCAGTTCCTGCTCGGGGAGATTCCCGTATCGAAGGAACTCGAGCACAGCAGTGGAGTTAGCGTCTCTAAAGAGACTCATCTTGGTGTGCTTCTGTAATAAACCCTTAAACGTGGAGGCACTGGAACGAGAGTGATTTCAAGTAGTCTGGTGTACCGTATCCACTGTGGAGAAGTAGGCTGGTATTTTGTGACAGTTTCTTGATGAGAGGATTTGCGGTATATGAAATTCTGAAATACCAGACAGGCCTTTCCAGCAGGGACGTCCAACGCTGAGAGGAGCAGCAGGGCTGTCACTGGAATACTGTCCGTGATTCGTCGTAGTTGTATGACGTTGTACATTCCCTGTTGACTACTTTGGCTTCACTGAAGTGTTTATGATTTGTACCATCAACTGAGGCTCACCGGGTCGGTGTCTGAAAGACGCCCATCAACGTTAGCTCTTGGTGCAACTTGAACCTTTACTAATGCTTTCAGCGCACAGCACTAAACTTTCACATAGAAATCTGACAGCGGGCTAAAAATAGTATTGTAAGAACAGATATTTATATAAAGCATGATGATAATAGTGATTTTAGACAGAAGTACGGTATGTGCTGGTGTGATGTTAAAGCAAATGAACGTAAAACTGTCTTTCAGGTTCAAAGAAGAAAAAAGCAGCCAAACCTCTAAGTTTCAAAGTTGGCGTAGGAAAAGTAATCAGAGGTGTAAGTAAACCATTAACAACTCCCTCAGAATCCAAAAAGTTTTCATTCTGCAGGATTTATGACCAGGGTGCAAATTTTGAGCTGCTGTTCTTGTTTCTTGTGGAGGTAAAAAAGGTAAGGTGAAAGTGTTTGTGTCCACAGGAGGCAATATTTACTCTTTACGGGCACGTGCATCCATCTGCAGTGCCATTGCTCTCATCAGGCAGCGTGTGGGGAACAGTATAACGCGTTCCTCGGGACAAGCACGTGTCTGGGGCTCTGCACAGAAGAGGTGGTTACCTGGTTCCGCGGCTCCATCGGTCGCCGTCTGCTTTAGCCTCTCAGTAGTTTGCTTTCCCTCGGCATCTCTTTGGTCCTTGCCCCGCTGCCTCTTCACGCGTGGTTCGCTTCATCCCTTAACTCTGAACTGGATGCTGAAACGCCCAAGCTGTAGTTGCTGTCTTGTGCTGAAATGAGTCACAGCTTTGATGCTGCAACTCCTCTGCTCTGTCCAGCCCCGAGCGCTGCCGGGGTGCGGGTGGAAGCTCGGGGGGCAGGGGGCATCCGGGTGGACCAGAAGCACTTGGCAGAAGTATCGCGCCTTCTGCTTGCTTACGTCTTGCAGGCACGGGCAGCGGCCTGACCTTGGTGTGGCTGGGAGGTACCAGCTCACGGGCAAAGCGAACCCTGGGGCGGTTCCGAGGTGCTTAACTGGCTCCTGCTGCTGAGCCAGCGGTGAAACTGGTGGCTGTCTGCACAAGATAAGAATGCAAGAAGGATCTGGCGCTTACCTGACTTTAAAAAACAAACCCAACCCAACCCTGCATAATCTTCCGTGCTGCTGCTACGCAGCAAAAAGGCCTTTATGGGTGACTGGATTGGAACTGGGAAAAGGAAGACGTCCCTGGGCTTGGGGCCAGTACTGCAGAAGCAGCAGTCACCTGAGTTTCTCTTCCATCTCTTGGCGTGGTGCGCCTGTGGTGGCGTGGGTGCCAGTTCCCTTCCCTGCGCAGTTCCCGGGCGTGAGCTGCAGCCTTCCCTGTGGAACATCAGGCTCTGGAAGGGGCTGCCCAGGGAGGTGGTCGAGTCCCCATCCCTGGGGGGTTTAAAAGAAGGATGGATGAGTGCTTAAGGATAGGGTTTAGTGGTGGGATGGCAGTGCTAGGTTAACGGTTGGACTCGATGATCTTCAAGGGCTTTTCCAACCGAGGTGATTCTATGATTCTATGATCAGTACGGTGCTGGGCTGAACGTTAGATGAGGAACTCCTAGAAAGAGTCCAGAGGAGGGCAACTAGGATGATAAAGGGACTGGAGCATCTCCCCTAGGAGGAAAGGCTGAGGGAGCTGGGCTTGTTCAGCCTGGAGAAGAGGAGACTGAGAGGGGACCTCATCAACACCTACAAATATCTCAAGGGCGGGGGTCACAAGGATGGAAGCAGTCTGTTTGCAGTGGTGTCCAGTGACAGGACTAGGGGCAATGGGTGCAAACTGAAACATAAGAGGTTTCAGTTGAATAGGAGGAAAAACTTTACTCTAAGGGTGACAGAGCACTGGAACAGGCTGCCCAGGGGGGCTGTGGAGTCTCCTTCTCTGGAGATCTTCAACCCCCGCCTGGATGCAGTCCTGTGTAACATGCTCTAGGAGAGCCTGCTTGGGCAGGGGGGTGGCACTGGGGGAGCTCCCGAGGTCCCTTCCAACCCTTGCCATTCTGGGATTCTGTAAGCTTTGGGCAGTGCCAGCGGGTCTGGAAGAGGGACAAGCACTGAAATAAAACTGGTCTTTGAGCGTCAGCCTTAACCAAACGCTAATCCCTTGGTAGTGCAGAAGGGTGGGGAGCCACGAGGCAGAGAGAGGCAAGGCCCTTGGGGTGCTCCGCTGTGCAACGCTGCTGGAACTGGATACTTGCATGGAAAGAAGCCCGTGACTTCACGGGGTCGCCAACGGCTTCACAACATAAAAGCACAAATCTGAACCGCCGAAGTGTAGCACGGGCTAACACGGGAGCAGGGAACATCAGCCGAGGGGAGCGTTTCCAAGAATAAAAAGGAACGAGAAGCCGTGGCACAGCGCACGCTCCGGGGTGGGTGAGCGTGCCGGAGGGAACGATGGGGAGGTGTGCAGGCGTTCATGGGGGCGGGCTGGAGAAGCTCTGCAAGGCTGCTGTGTTCTGTTGTTTGGTTTGGGGTTGTATTTTTGATTTGTTGACTTTTTATTTTTTTTTTTTTAGTGGGATGAAGCTCTCTTAACAATGAGTAAAGGAGAGAAGGCTCAACTGGAAATCGAACCCGAGTGGGCGTATGGCAAGAAAGGGCAGCCCGATGCCAAGTATCCTTCCCCAACCCGTTACTCATTAAGTAGCTTGGAGGTGCCTGCTGGAATGAAGTGCTTCATGGCCAGGGATGTAAGGGGGGGGGGCATTCGCTTGTTGCTCGCTTTGCAGGCTCAGAATGTTAGCGAATATAGAAAAACTCAGCTTAATAGCTGGATGCACCTGCCCCTTTGCTTTGAAGAAAAACTCCCGTAGGGAGTACCGCAGAGGAGAACTCGCTGCTGCCTTCTGCCCGCCTTTTTAATCCAGCTGCTTCCATGTGGTTATTCCCTCAGCGCCAGGGGGCTGCCAGCCCCCCCCAAAGGAGTCACCGGCTGCAAGCCTCAGGACAGCGCTCGCGCCCCGGCCAGAACCAGTACTGGGACACGGCTGGGACACGGGACTGCCCCTGGGGAGGTCAAACCCCATGCACCAGTCCAGGCTGGGGGCTGACCTGCTGGGAAGCAGCTCTGCCCAGAGGGACCTGGGGGTCCTGGTGGATGACAAGCTGACCATGAGCCAGCAGGGTGCCCTGGTTGCCCAGAAGGCCAATGGCATCCTGGGGTGCATCAAGAGGAGTGTGGCCAGCAGGGCGAGGGAGGTTCTCCTCCCCCTCTGCTCTGCCCTGGGGAGACCCCACCTGGAGCTCTGGGTCCAGTTCTGGGCTCCCCAGTTCAAGAAAGATGAGGAACTCCTGGAGAGAGTCCAGAGGAGGGCAACAAGGATGATGGGGGGACTGGAGCATCTCCCCTAGGAGGAAAGGCTGAGGGAGCTGGGCTTGTTCAGCCTGGAGAAGAGAAGGCTGAGAGGGGACCTCATCAACACCTACAAATATCTCAAGGGTGGGGGGCACCAGGATGGAGCCAGACTCTTCCCAGTGGTGCCCAGCGCCAGGCCAAGGGGCCATGGGCACAACCTGAAGCAGAAGAGGTTCCAGTTGACCGGGAGGAAGAACTTGTTGAGTGTGAGGGTGCTGGAGCCCTGGCCCAGGCTGCCCAGGGGGGCTGTGGAGTCTCCTTCTCTGGAGATCTTCAACCCCCGCCTGGCCGCTGTCCTGTGCCCCCTGCTCTGGGTGAGCCTGCTTGGGCAAGGGGTGGCACTGGGGGAGCTCCAGAGGGCCCTGCCAACCCTTGCAATTCTGTGACTGAGCGAGTGATCCTGCACTTATGCAGTCACGTTTCTTTTTTTTACCAGTGCTTCCAGAGGAAGGGAAGCGATTGTGCTCCCTTGCTTGAATCCTACGCTATGAGACTTTTAAGGGACTGTCCAGAAATTCTTCTTCCCTCCCTGGTCGAGCAGGACAGCCTGTGCTCCTCCCAGAGGAAGACCAGGGGCTGTGTCCCAGAAAAGGAGGCAGCGCTCAGGCAGGACTCAGCCCCTCGCCTTGGGAGGAAGGGGATGGTGAGAAGTGTCCCTTCACGAAGGCGTAGCCGCCGAGCGGGCAGGGCAGCAGCTGCGGTTCCCTGCTAAGGGCAGGAGGCTGTGAGGGTCACCGAAATACAAACCCGACACGGGAGAGGGGCCAGCAGCTGCTCTGGGGGGGGAACTGGGGCCCGTGGCTGCGGTGTTCGGGGGGGGTGGTGTTGGTTTTAAAGCTTCCTTAACTTGCGCAAACAGGATTCCGCCAAATGCAAAGCTTTTCTTTGAGGTGGAACTGGTGGATATCGAATGAAATGAAGGGTTTCCTGCGCTGCTGGGAGTCCATGTACGATCAAGAAAGCTTCTGCCAAGTGCAGTGTTGCTCGCGTAACTTCAGGATAGAGTTACACCCGTGGCCTTGTACTGAAACCACCTTCGGTGTCCCTGCCCCCCGACTGCTGTACAGTAACGTACCACTAAAGAAAGCATAGTTTATACGTGCAAGTGACTTCACCTCTTGTGTATGTCATCAGCTTAAAACTTCTTTCTCTTACGGGGGAGGGGGGGGAAATTGCACAGAGCTCCAGCAAACTGCCCCAGGAGCCGCAGACCCATGGGGAACGGCCGCGCCTCTTTCTGTTACCCCTGAAAAGCGTTTCCTTCCATACCTAGCTGGGCACTGCAGCACCACGCTCCCCTTCCAGCTTTATCGTCAGTGTAGCTGCCGAGTTTTACAACAATTTCACTTAACCTAAAATAGGAATGGAAGAGGAAAAAATTTACATTTATGTTCCAGGCAATCCATAAGTTAAAAAAAAAAAACAAAAAACCTGAATTTTTCCTTTAAAGGTGCTTTACAGAAGTGTCAGGCAGGATGCCCACCCCCTGCTAGCCAAGAACCATAGGAGCCACTGCCCTCCCCGGGGTGGTCCTGTGCCACAGCCCTCCCCCAGGTGGTCCCATCACAGAATTCTGTTTGTTTGAACAAAACAGGCATTGAACTGCGACTCTGGCGTTCTGACTCCTGGCTTGAATGAGGCAATCCAAGAAAGCGCAGAGGAGTACCGAATTCCTTGCTTTTTATTACAAAAATGGGAATGATCACTTTGATCAAAATGAAAAAAGTTTGCTCACACTGTGTACATGAAAAACTCTAAATACAAAAATCATCCCAAACACAGTTTGTGCTTTTTTAAAAAGAATGCAACGTCATTTCGCACTGCATTTTAATTTTTGACCCCCACACAGAATAGAAAACACAGACCGCAGCTCGCAAAGGCTGCCAGCGTCATCTGAAGAGCTTCAATGGGAACGACGGAACCGAAGCAGTCTGGGGTTTGCTCACCGGGGCGCAGAAACGATCTCGTGACAGAGCAGATCTCGTGACGGAGCAGGTCGTGGCGTTTCGGGTGGAGAGCAGAGCAGGCGAGGGCAGCCCCGCTCCTGCGCCAGCAGCTGCGGCGGCCAACACGGGTCAGCAAAAGGGCTTTGGGCAAAAAAAACCCCAAACCCCCCCAAAACTACAGCTTTACTGATTAAGTCTATGGAATCATTGTGAGACTGAAAAAAAAATTCTTCAGATATCTCCATAAATTAGTGCAGGGAATTAAAAAACAAAAAAAAAAAATGCATTTATGGTAAACTGGAGTTGTACAGAGATACCATTGATCGGTTACCAGCGCACGAATCTTGCTTCACACATACCCTGTGAACACCAGCTCGTTTCACATGCAGAAGACCAAAAAGCAAGTATTACAACAGTTCTTTCACAGCCCTAATTTAGAAAAATATATATATTTTTTTTTTAATTCCATCTTTGTTGAAACTGCAGCACAGTGAAGTTCGCTCTTCGGATCAAGTCGGGTGATAATACTGTCCGTAATTCCAGGCATTCTGGTAATTATACTAGGAAAAAAAAAACAACAAACAACAAAAGATGGTAACGTAAGTCAGGCTGCCCCGGCTCCGAAGGACCCCAGTAACGCCGGCCGGCCTCCCAGTTCGCCCTTCGGCAGTTTTAATGGTCCTGAAGGGAGCGGCCAGCGTGGCTACGCCAGGGCCAACGTGCCCGCGGGGGGCTGTGGTCACTTAAACGTGGGTGTGGTAGGTGCCCCAAGGCAGGCCAGGCCGGAGGGTCACTCCTGCTCCTCAGAGCCCCTCTCCGGAGCCCCCCCCTGCGGCTCCTCCTCACCTCCCTTTCAGCAGAATCCCGCAAGAGGGAGGAAAAAGGGAGGGAGCAGCAGGTAAGGGAAGGGCGAGCTGGCCGAATTGCAGCTCCACCTCCCCCCCCCTGCAGCCGCCCCCCAAGATGGGAGAGCCAGGGCAGGCAGCTCGGGCACCCCAGCACTGCTGCCTCCGAGTTTGTGGCTAGCAGCGGCCATCACCCAGAGCTCCGCCATCTTACTGCAACCAGCTGTACCCCAACTGTCCCAGCTGAGCTGGGGAGGTATTCAGCAGCGCAACATTCCTGGGGCAGCACGACCAAACGGCTCCTTTCCCTCAGAAGGTGCTCCTGGCTGCTGTTCTCAAGCAGGTCGAGAAGCGTGCAGAAGGCAGATGGTGATGGAGTTACTGCATCAACCCCCAGACCGAGATCTTCATCAACACCCCGAGTCTGCTATTCCCACGGTTCAGAGTTTGAAAACCCAGGGCACTTTTCCTGGCCTAGTGCTGAGCAGAGCCCCCCCTCTCATTCTGGGCAAGTCCCCTTTCACCGCCTGACTTTGGGAAGAGCGCTTGACCCTGACACGGGCAGTCCTAAGCCACAGTTAGGCAGCGGTGGGTTTGCGTCCCATCTGCACACGCTGTTCTCACCAGCTTGGTAGGCTCCTTGCAGCCTCAACTACAGTTTTCATTGAACTGCTTCAGCCAAAATTTCCGTTGGACCCCCTATGCTCACAGGAACGAGCACCCCGAGCTGAGGGGCAGCACCCACCCCTGCCAGCACTGATCTCCTGCAGGAGGAGCTGTGGAAGCTCCGGCCTCACGGCCTGTCCCCCGGACAAGTCAGCACGCAGATGGACTGAGGGGCGAGCAGCAAGCGCAGCAGGCGCCGGAGGTCGCTGCTGCCACGAGAAGGCAGAGGAAGCCAAGGTATGGTATCACCCATGCACTCTTTAAGCCCCTATAGGGGACAAAACGCAACGCCAGGCGAGAACAGCCCAGGCACAAGCGACCGGACAGGCCGATACCGCGCGTACCAGCGCTGCAGAACCCGCACCAACAGCAACTACCAGCTGGAGAAAGGAACTACCGAAAGGCACGGTGAACTGGCATCCCGAGGCGGCTCCCCTGGGCAGAACACCTCAGCACACAGAATTGTTTAGGTTGGAAAAGCCCTTTAAGCTCAACCACCCCTACCCCTGCCATCCCACCACTAAACCCTGGCCCTAAGCACAGAAGAGATCTGCCGCCCTTAGCCAGCAGCGTCACGGTTCCCCTCACGTGAGGGTCCAGCCACCAAACCCCTCATCTTGCTCCACGCCAGACAGAAATGCTTTTACACTCGCACAACAGCCCAAAGAGGAATCAACGAACACAAGAGCTACATCTTCACTCCAAACTTTCCTTGCCAGCTGACGCCAGGCCGCAGAGAAACGTCACTGGGAGAAGCACAACAGCACCTATTCAGAGCGCGGGCGAAGGGACCGAAGCGTGCACCTACCTGATACCAGGCGTTGTAGTTATACGCTGCCTGATTGACCTGCATGTCCCCATCCATCATCTGCGCCGATGCCAAAGTGGGGTCATCTGTCAGCATTTTCTTCTCATCCGGCTCTTCCGATCTGCGAAGTTAATATTTGCTGGTAAATGGGAGCTTAGACCGAATTCTGAGCACGTCTTTGTGTCAGAAATGTTGTAACAGATACGGGCAAGTAATGCTTTCAGATGTGGTGCCCTGCCCAGACAGGGCCACAGAATTTGATTTAGAGACAGTATAGTGCACTCCAGAACAGCAGTCTGGTTTTGACTTGTCATGGTGCTCAAACTGAGACAACTCGGTCCCCGAGCAGGAATATACTTTGGCTATTTTTACCAGGACCGTTTGATTTTTCTGTGACACATAAGTCAAAGGTATTTTCCAATTAACGTGTTTCCAGGAATTTTAGCCAACAGTATAGCCCTAGTTGTTATATAGTGTAAGAGATTAAAAACAACCATAGAATCAGAGAATGTTTTGGGTTGGAAGGGACCCCTAGAGGTCATCGAGTCCAACCCCCCTGCAGTCAGCAGGGACACTGCTAACCAGATCAGGCTGCTCAGAGCCCCATCCAACCTGGCCTTGAATGTTCCCAGGGATGGGGCCTCCACCCCCTCTCTGGGCAACCCCTTCCAGTGTTTTACCACCCTCATTGGAAAGAATTTCTTCCTTAGATCTAGCCTAAACCTACCCTGATTTAGTTTAAATCATTACCCCTTGTCCTAACACAGCTGGCCCTACTAAAAAGATTTTCCCCATCTTTCCTATGGGCCCCCTTTAGGTATTGAAAGGCCGCAATCAGGTCTCCCCGCAGCCTCCTCTTCTCCAGGCTGAACACCCCCAACTCTCTTACAACAGTGACTTTGTTCTTGCAAGAGGGAGGTTTGAAGCTGAAAAACCTATGTACATATATTAAAGAAAAAAAAAATAGTCTGAGACTGTTCTCTGAACTATTTTTAAAGCAGTTCCTAGGTGCTTTCTATCAGCAACAGCCGAGGGCAGTACGTCCCTTCCAACCCTTGCGATTCTGTGATTCTGTGTGTTCCTGCCACCGTGCCGTGCATTGGCTTCCAGGTCAGCCCATCCGCTCCGGGGAACAGAATTCCTACCCGTTCTCCGCTCTCCTTTTTAAAGAATCCTGCTCCTTCAGAAGTGCCTGGTGTTCGTCATAGGCATCCAAAAGCCTGCAGGAGACAAAAAGAAATAAAGCTTTGCTCACCATTTTCACGTAAACATTTTAAACGTGAAAAATAAACATTTTAAAATGCCTACTTCAAACTGTAAAAATACACAAACATTCTAAACCAAACTCAGTCAATAATCCAATTTTAATCAGTGACGCACTACGAAGATGGGAACGCCAATAAACGTAATTTGAAGGGGGATTCCACAACACATAGCGAAAAACTTTGCGAGCTCAGAAATTCCCAACGTGCTCAACTTTTACCACACTTCACACACTTCTACGAAGTTTCTTTATAAAGAAGTTTTCTAAAACTTATTTGTGCTACAGCTGCTTCTGCCGGTGACTGCATTCCCTCAGCTGCGTGCTGATGCCATCCACAGCAGCACTGACATTTAGGAATCAACAAATTATATGAAGTTATAACAATTCCAAAGCAGCAGCCGACAGCCTTTTCCCAAACCACATGGGAAGCACAGGTATATTTAATGCAGCACAAGACAGTCACGTCATTTCTGTATCACGTATACCCGTGTATTGCTGAGTGAAAGAGTAATCCTTCCATTTCCTAGCTAAAATTCCCACAAATAGCTAAATACCATTTCATCTGCTGCGTCCCCCGCAATTTAGAGGGTTCTGTCAATATTGCTCTTTGTGAAAAGCGTTTCTTGCACTTATTCTGTGCTCTGGTGTTATTTGGGAACTGAAAACTTCATTTGGTTTGGTCTATCCAGGATCTCAAACTCGCAAAGCTTGGCTGCCACACAAAGTTAAAATGGTCAGAATCAGCAGAAACTAAGGACAGCTGTTCTTAAAAAAAAATATACAAAGCAGAAAAACCAACTCATGGTTAGGCCTTCCGAGTTGTTTAGCTGCAAAATGTAAATAAAAACAAGAGGGTTTTGGTTGGTTTTTTTGTTTGTTTTTTTTTTTTGTTTGTTTGTTTTTTTTTTTACACAATAAAAAATTAAGAGGAGAAAGAAGTGTATCTAGTATTGAATTAAGCTTCTCATATCTGATCCTTCCACATAAGTGTCCGGCATCATTAGCACTTCTGAACATAGAAAAAAAGTCAAATCAATGGAGGTTTGGGAGCCTGAAGCAGCGGCTCCCAGGGCGTGGAGCATCAGATTATAGCTGTGTCACAAAGCACCTCACCTTCTCTTTGAGGAACGTCCTCCTTTGTAAGGCTTAGCAAGAGAAAACTGCAGCACGGAGTTACGGGCAGCGTAATTTTGCTCTATGAGGCGTTAGGTACTCCATAAAACAAGGGATCATTTCCTAAGAGACATTCCCACTTAAAAAACAGGAATTTGGTTTAGGGAAGCAGCTAGGCCTCAACACGGAATGCACGGCACAGAAGAAACAATTTAAGGACGCCACTAACCCTACCCCTTCCCTACTGCTTTTACAAGCGCTCTTTTGGTGAGCGACCCCGATTTGGCCGCTGCACAGATCACATCTTACTTGTTTACATCAGAACCAAAATCTTCCAGAAATTCCACTTTTCGCTGAGAAAACGTAATCCTCATTTTTATAGCCAAGGCGCCATTGACAGCTTTATCAAAACAGCTCAAGATGTTTTCTTCGTTTTGCTTGAGATCGCCGCTGTACTCCATTTCAAGTAAGTTGAGGTACAGTTTCGTGTTTTCCTGTTCAAAAGATGTATTAGAAAGTTGTACATCTTAGGTCACGTTAGGTTTTTAACGCTGAACCTGTGTCTACCGGCTGCGTACCAGAACATTTACACCATAAATACATGCTAGAATAGTCAATAAAAGGATTTTCTCTTTACACCGGTCATCTTGGAGCTGGTTTGCTTCACAAATAGATTAGAAGTGATCTAACCCTACAAAAGCAGACGTCACGCTTGGCTAGCAGTGAGCTAACAGCACTTGGAGCGCTCGCCGTTGCTGTGGTTATACAAAACGACCTGCCAGTACTGCCTACGCGATCAGTTTGTTCACCTCGAGGTGTGAACACGCCTATGAAATTTAAGATTCTAAACAGGAAAAATGAAGCACAATGTGCTTCCGATGGCAAAAAAAAAAAAAATATAAAATTTGCAAACTTCCAGATTTGCAAGCTGCAAACACGGCAACATCAGTTTAGAGGGACTGGTGTCTCCACATAGCAATGGAACATTACATACAGTTACAATTCCTGTCATCATTGTTGCCATGTTTTTTTTTAAAAAAAAAAGGTTCATAAAGAGAGAAAAGTACCAGGATTTTTTTTTTTTTTAATACAGCAAAGAGGGAACACATACTTTGTCAATTTCTATGGCTTCTGACAGCACTTTTCTTGCCTTTGGAAGATTTTTCTGTACTTTGAAGAGGTGCCGAGCTAATTTGATGGCATAAAATGACGATTCGCTGATCGACTTGGCATTCCTAACAGCGTCTTCAAGCAGGTGTTCAGCTTCTTCCATGTTTCCGTGTCTGCGTTCTAAGCTGACTCGTCGCAAGCGAATCATTGCTAGCCCTAGAATACACTCTTCAAACGTTTTCAAGATTCTTCTCGCCTCATCGATGTTGCCTAAAACACCGGTGGAAGATGCTTTAAGATAGGAGACACCCAACAGCCTCTTAAAACCAGAATCCCTCCCAGCAAAACCCAGCGTTGCTCTTACCCTGCTGCTCCTCAAAGGCAGCCCACAGCATGTGAACCATTGGTTTCTTAGGAAGATGTATTGTGCAAGCCCTGCTGTAGACATGCCTCACTCCTTCAATACTATGATTCTCCATGTATTTGGCATACTATAGTTGAAAACAGAGCAGAGGTTGAAAAATTTAAAGCTTGTATTTGTCTTTAAAAACATGACAGAACGATAAAATTCTTTTGTTTAAACCCATTCAGCACCTTTATTGAACCACTAGACTAGTTTCTGTAAGGAAGGACGTAGAGAGGCAACGAAGTTGGCATATGCAGCAGTCAAATCTGGTTGCAAGCAGACCATCTCCTAATGCAACAGATATAGTTATATATGAACAACATTCCACAAGAGTACAAAAGGTTAGTCACTAGATCAATGTATGCAATCCGCAGGAGGTAGGTGGTAAACCACTTCCCTTACCTTAATCCAGAAGTCCTCATAGAGGGCACAAGAAATAACACATCTTTCAAAGAGGACCACGACTCGTTCGTGAGTGCCGTTTTCTATCTCAAATTCTAAGTACTCTTTCCAGTTTTTCAGCTGAATTTTCTCCAGAGGTTTTACGTGGAAGTAAGGCCTCTTTATCTGCAAGAGTCACAGTGGGGCAACTTAGAACCCTAGAATGTTTTGGGTGGGAAGGGACCCCTAGAGGTCACCCAGCCCAACCCCCCTGCAGCAGCAGGGACACCTTGAACCACATCAGGTTGCTCACAGCCCCATCCAACCTGGCCTGGAATGGTCCCAGGGATGGGGCCTCCACCCCCTCTCTGGGCAACCCCTGCCAGGGTTTCACCACCCTCACTGCAAAGAATTTCTTCTTAGATCCAGTCTAACCCTGCCCTGCTTCAGTTTAAAACCATCACCCCTTGTCCTGTCACAGGACTAATGACTAATTAGTCTTAGGACTAATAAGAATACCAGCAAGTTGCTTAAAAGGGAAAAACAAAACCAGCCAGCCACCACCCAAGTGATGCCACGTGAATAAGCAGGGCCGCAGCGATACATCATTATCTACTCAAACAGGCCTGCTGGGGTTACCCCAGTGTCAGTCAGGAGATTTTGCTGACAATTACATTCTAGGTTAGTCACTTCTTTTTCTAGAAAGCTTTTTCAGTGCAAGTGTTTACAAAAGCCCTAATTATTCCAAGAGCTAGCAAGATTGTGGTTTTATTGATGGATGGGATGGAGTTCAGCACAGAGAATTTAAACATTGCTTCGAACTAAACATAGCAAAGCATCCTTCCAGAGATCTGCTTTTTCTCTCCTCCATCTTTGATTTTACCTGATTATTTCTCTCGTGTACTGCAATTCCATCTCAGATACAAACGGATTAAGAACTTACAATAATTAAGGAGTAACATTCAATTTTTCAAGGCCACCTGAAATTTAAAGCCAGTCACCCCCTTCATGCTCCTCACTGAACCCCACTATGGAACCCAATACTCCTCCATTTTGACAAATTCACAGGTACATTGTTCCTGCTAAAGCAACAGTAAACCAGGCCTAAGAGGTCTCCTTCACGTACACGACATCTGCCACCTACCTACCTCATTTCAGTCCATTACAGACACGTTTAACTTTGTATTTCCAACTCCCCATAGATCCAACATGTTGGTATCTACAGAGCAGATATGCTCTCTTGGTAGAAAAAGTATCGGCTCTGGCCAGGAGCAAGAGAGGACACCCCATTTCTTACGCATTTTCTGAGGCATTCTCCCATATTTCAATAATTTGTAGCTTAAGGTTTCCTGAGCCAAGACATACTGTGCTCACATAAGCATTTCCCACGACACATCAGCGTACCTGAGCCTCGCCTGCTCTAGGGACGTGCTTTGTACGCTCTCCGTCCTGCTACAGGGAGCAACTGCCCCAAAAGCGACCCCGCGGGGCGGGCGAGGGCCCTTCAGGCCACTCTGTGACAGAAGGGGCAGCCCCCTGGGTCACGGGCTGTGCCCACGGCGCCAGGACTGGCCACGCACCACACGTTCGAGCTCCTTTGGCTTACAAGGTGCCTGGCCTCATCCAGCAAAGCACAATAAGCTACCTAACAGTTCTGATGTCATGTAACCCAGTGAGGACATTAGGGACATGGTTTAGTGGTGGGATGGCAGGTTTAGGTTAAAGGTTGGACTCGATGATCTTAAAGGGCTTTTCCAACCAAAGTGGTTCTATGATTCTAAAGAGTCACTGAAAATCTGTCCCAACTGTTTAAAACAATGTACTCTTTAAAAAGAAAGTAAATTTAAAACAAGAACCATGTTCTGCAATAAGGTATTTGCCAGGAAGAAAAGAAAATTTGACAAAGACTAAGAGTCAAAAACTCGGGTTGGTTTTTCAAAAGTAACCAAGCTTAATTCTATGTAGACCGAGTTCTATATTTGCAGTGATCAAATGATTAATTAATTACTCTTAATACATTATACACAGGAGCTGTATGCGACAATGGCTACTTGTGGAAAAGTCAACTGATTTCAGGTTTAAGAGTGTAACGTTAAAATACAGAACCACACAAATGCCTTCTCCTTTCAGGACAGGCTCACCTCCTCAGTTAGAACTACCTTCGCTCCTGTACTGTTTCGCAATGCCCCGCACGCCTAAGGCAGGACTAACTTAGCACCCCATGCATGTGTATTTAAAGACCACTTAGTAAACAATACACCGCCTTGCCTCTCCACTTAAAGATTTTTAAATTGTCAGATGAGAGAACTGACCTCACAAGTTGCCTTTTCATAAGAAAAACAGCAGAAAAGGGAAACTCCGTCTTTGTTCAAAGCCCCACAACAATTTAAAGCGTACGGCCTAACTGCTACTCAACATTCCCAGCTCCCCATCTTACGTTCAAAATGCTTGCGCATAGAACCATAGAATGTTTTGGGTTGGAAGGGACCCCTAGAGGTCACCCAGTCCAACCCCTGAGCAGGCACACCGTCAACTAGATCAGGTTGCTGCCTTACATAGAAAAAACAAACTTACCGCTTCTTCAAACGTCCACCTCTTACTGACTTCATGTTCATTGTGGTTAAACATTTCTTGATGAATCTCAATGATTCTGTGCCTCATGTTTTCGATCTCAGTGATTAGCTAAAACATAATTTTTAAAAATGTAACACAGGTGGCCACCGCATCACCTCTGCAAATGCATTTTACGCTGGCAGTAATAGGCGTAAGTTAGAAGTATCACAGACACATTAAACGTTACCCTGAACAGCCAGGGGAAGGGAAGGGATGGGGATGGGATGGGAATGCTGCCCAAGCCGTGGGGCCTTGGCCCTTAGAAAACCAATTCAGTTGGGCTGCACTACCTGAAGTTTTGCTCTTACGGTAAAGATGACTGAGATTAAGGATGAATTTGGATCCAAGTGAAACTTGGTTTCAGCACGTGTACATTTGCACAGTTAGCAATTCCTTTGGATGGCTCCAAGTTTTCGTGTGCCTTAGAAGGCTGTGAGCCTGCACAGACCATTGCTGATGAAGAGCTTGCTTAAACCACAGTTCCTAACCTGTTAACTGGAATAATTGATATTAATTCCTAAAGTTTTGTACATCACTTCTTTAATTTTTGAACTCCATTTCTTTAATACCTATGAAAACACCGGAAAGGTAAGTCCTGTAGACAAAAGCAGTTCTCACGTGAGCCAAAGAGCAACGATCTGCGAGAGAACTCTGGGAACACCTCAGCGACAGATACACTAAACTGTCTGCAGATCAACTCGTCTTTCGGCCACGGAGTAAGGCAAGAAATGCCAACGAGCACCCTCTGCGTGCGTACCTTGGCAGGGTCAGTTATATCTTCGGTACCAGAGGGCAGGTCGTCCCCAGGCTGCGCGTCCTCCCCGCTGTGGCCGTTGACGGACGCTAGTTCTCTGCGCAGCTGAACGAACTGCTCAGTAGTCAGCAGGTCCCGAGGCAAGTTGTTCTGTATATGCTCTTTAAACCTAGGGATGGTTAGAAACAAGCCAACACAAATTTGAACATTTTATGTTGCAATACTCTGCATAAGCAGAGCACCGTAACAAATCCTAGAGGGGTTCTGCATTGCTTTATCGACCCAGAGCAACACTGAGAATGCAACTCCTGGCCACACACAGACAAAATGCAATTTCTACTCTCTATCAGGCTTCAAAAGCTTGACATTTCAAAGAGAAGTGACAAGGTGACGAACTTCAGAAGTGCAGACAGACCACATGCCAGGTAAAACCGATGGCAAAGGACAAGATCATTTTTAGAGGAAGATACTTTATTTCCAAAACCAAAAGATCTGTAGAAATTAGACTGGTGCATAATTTAACTAAGGTTTCTGGTTCCCTCATTACCTCTCCATATTAATGCAGGATTCGATTATCTAAAACTTAACCAAGTACTTCTCTTTAGTCCATTAAATTAGTGTTTCGCCACACGTGAGCATTGCACGAGGAATTAAAGTTCAAAGCCTCTCATTCTGTTTTTTCAAAGACATCCTCTCTTCTTCCTCACAATTCCAAGGCCTGCCTTTATTCCACAGCAGAATTTGTGAATTGACCTAAACCAAAATTCCTAAAAATGTGCATCAGTACTTTAAAACAATCAGTCCAACTGTACGAGTACACAAATAAGTAAATAATTATATAAAACTCAGTAACTATTTCAAGCTCTTGTTCCGAGTGAACACTTCCACACTTACAGAAGTAGGATAGTGTGTTTCTTAACTCATAGCACTAACTAAATCTTTGTTTTCTCTTTACCTCTGGAAATGATGACTGTAGAGTTGTGTTGGAATTCCAAGGATGCGGTCGTATATGGACGTAACTTCCCTCAGGTTTCCCTGTTCGTTTTCCCAGTTTATATACATCTCCCATAGTCTGTCAGAACGGAAATCTGTCCCAGCAGCTAAGACTGCATGTTCATAGGCTCTGTGAAATGAAGTAATTTTATAGTTGTTTCTGGATGTGGTGACAGAACAAGAAAGAAAACCTCTGGCTCTTATTTATTTAAATATTATGAGTGTCCTCATTTACTCGCAACCACACTTACACTTGTTATTTAAATTCTTCAAAGTCTTTTCTAGAAATCTGGAGCAAGACCTCTAGAACTTCAGAGAGTTTGTACTCGCTCCTTTTTCCTCCAGCACTTCCACAACAGAACAAATGAAGGCAACAGAAAAAGCCACTTGCAGGAACGCAAGATATTAAGAAAATGCAAAGTCCTTACCACTTGTATCTTGTGAAGATTCTAAACCCGTTAGTTCAGCGGTTTAACACGCAGAAGCTACACGTCAACCACGCAGCTAGAAGCTGCTTCAGTGAAAGCTCAATTAAAGTTTTGGGTCAAACTTTCGTCCAGGACCACTGCCAGCAACAGATGAGGTCAGACACGTTCTACCCATACCTAGAAAACCTCCGAGGAATTAAATGCCAAAAATTCCATGGGGAACCTGTTCCAGTGCTGCACTAAGTATTTCCTAACATCCAATTGAAGCTGTCAAGCCACAGCTTTTGACCCTTGTACCACACTGTACTGTCTATCCCTTCTTAGGGAATTTGGCTGCGTTGGCTCTTGAAACTCCTCAAAGTAACTGCAGGCTGATACTCGCTTGCCCCTCATTAACTCGATTCCACTGCCATCTAACGGTATGCGCGGGCTTCTCGTATCTCTTACGCTGCTTTCAACTTACCCACGAATTGTACTGTTAGTTTCAGGATCGGCAGGGTCCAAGGTCTCCTTTAAGAAGTTTATATAATGTATCCAAAGATCAACACTAAGAGGAATTGCCTGAAGCCCTCTGCGATAAACCTATGAAGAGAACATGAACTGTACTTCAAATACTTAATGGCGTCCTAATAGAGAGGCAACACTGTGTTATCCGGTGAACCTTAGAAATACTAATTACTGGAATTTTGTTTAAATAATCTACCATTACCATTTGGGTGGAGGTTGGATAGAACATGGCAATGTTCTGATCTCCACGTGCAGAGTCTTGATCTTCAAAGCGCAGCGGTCCCTGCATTCTGACCAGGTTGTGTGGGCAGGCTTTGGGGTACAGACCATAGGGCACAGACCCATTAGAGCATCATTGACAGCGTCTGACCAAAAATGCAATAAGATGTAGCAATTGTGACCAGCAAACCAACTATATTGTTTTGAAAATGAGTAATAAATGTAAGTGACAGAAAAGCCCTGCCCTACTTGTTAAGCTGCAGTGTAATACAGAGGCTTGCACTGCAAAGCTTGACAAACTGTAGAGGTTTAACGCACCTGCCAACAAAGAGAAAAAACATTAGCTACAAATGCCACAGACGTGACAAGTGCAAACAAAATCCCTACAAACCTGACCACACGTGGCAGGTACTGGCAGCCAAATGACTTGTGGTAGGTTCGTCATTATTTGGCTAACAGGACCGGTGGCAACAGCTGCGCCCAGCTACCTACATACCTCATCAGACTGTTTAACGTTGTCGTGTCGCTTTTCGAGGTCTGCATACTTTTTCCAGTACCCATAGCAATACGGATAATGCGTGAAAAACCTGTCAAATGCTTTCCTGGCAGCTGGTAAGTGGTTCTGCAAGAAAAAGCACAATAAAAAGCAATGAATCCTTTCCCTGAAAGAACCTTCGCATTATTTTAAAAACCACTACTGTTTTAACATTGTCTTAAAAACGAGCGGTTTCTTTTTGCAATCTCTGATGACAACACTGGCAAGGGCAAAACAGTATCCACGAAAGCCTGATGTGCAGTTCTAGACATGTCACTGGAATACCCACAGCCTGTTTTGGTTTTCTTTGTTTGTTTCTGGAAGGCTAAGGAAAAGGGGGGCACATACTAACCTCCTGCTCTACATACTGTAGTAGATACACCCATCCTGTGAAATCCTGGGGATTGTCCTCTACTACTTTCCAGAACTTGTCAAAATCTGGAGGGAAGCAAGCATCAATATCTGTTGTCTGTAAACTCTCAATATTTGGAATTTCACTCTCCTGCGTGTTCTCTTCATTCAAGTCAGGGGAACTATCAGGTGATTGTTCCATCTCAGTTACACTCATAATTTCTGTACTGAAGTCCATGTTCTGTTCTTCTGTCGCCGTTTCAGTGCCATTGTCTGTGCTGTCATTGCTCACAGTTGGCTTCTCCTCCTCTGCATTATCTGTGCTCTCCATAGCTGAGGCTACTGCTGTTCCGTAGTACTAGATCCTGCGGAAATAAAGAGATTCAGTATTCATGCAGTGAAGATCCAAGCAGAACTCAGCTGTGAATTCCCAGCCAGGAGCCTCCCATGTGCTTCAGGCATCCGTGTATTTCACCACAAACCTTCAGCAGTTAGATCTGCTTCACTCTTGAGCCCAATTCACAATTAAAAAAAAAAAAAGCCAAACACGTTAATGGCAGCCATACATCTTAACATCTGCACGTACAAAGCATTGTGGTCTTTCTCAAAAACTATCACAAATAGCTATCGAGGCATAGAAGTGAACTGATGCAGTTTTCCTGCACGAGTCTGTCAGAATTTCATTGCAAATAAAGCATTATGCTCAAATTTATTCCATTCTCCTACTTAGTAGAAAACAGTAACTTCTTTGCAATATAAATACACATTAAAACGTGCCCTCAAGGCCTAGCTGGACTGCCTTAAGTGGTAACTTTGCAAAGACAAGAACTACTATCAGCGCTAGACTCAGTCCATACTGGGGACACCTATGCCAGCTAACCAGCATCAGAGGGCCACACCAAACATTTAGGCTAGCCCCTTCCCTGCAGCCGCTCACTGCCCCACACAGCTCACCCTCGGGGGTTCTGCCTGCCCCTCAGGACAGACTCCATCTCCCTCCCACTCTTCACATTGATCTCACTGCCAAACGCTGCTGCCCAGCCCTGCCCTCCTGGGCAAACGCCAGTCCAGCCTAACCAGGCTGCGCCCTGCTCTGCCAAACGGTGCTCTGCCGCAGCTGAGCTCCACAGCTGAGCTCGGCCTTCGCTGCCTGAAGCCTGGGCGTAAGGCACTCAGCCGAAGCTTCTCCCCATCCCAACACCCTATAGATCCTAGGTAATACAAAACCCATGCTCAACACAACAGCTCTTAGCTGTGAGTACATTTTGGATGAGGAGTGCGAGACAACCATCGTCCTCGAATGCACCACAGCAACTGCCGCTCCTACACCCCTTCAGTTCTCCTCAGAGGAGATGACAGCAAATAAGTTTTGCATTTAAAAAAAAAAAATAATAAAAAGCCCCCACCCCACTCTACCTTCAGAATTCCTTCTCACTGAAAGCCTGAAAAGAGAACAGACCAACCGCTTGCCTTCACTTCAGCAAATACATCGATAAGCCATTGATATTGCAGCGGGGAAAAAATTTTCGACAGAAAGGGAAAATATCTATACCCTATCTTCAGCAGCTTCAACACACAAGATAACAGTTCTGTTTTCCCAGGAGTTCACCAAGCCACGTAACTGGCACAGCGTTAAAAGGCCCACATGGTCTAGTCCTCAAGTTTCCCAGTAACTGGTTTTTAAAAGTAATTACCTCTCTTCTCCGCTATATACATCATCTGACAACCACATAAATACAATTTCTTTTCCTTTAAGGTAAATAGATCATAATTTGGTAACTTTATACTGTAACTGTTCATAAAAATTAACAGTTCACGCCATTTTAGATGTCACACGAACACGGTGTGACTACACAGAGCGCTACGCTGCTTTTGTTCTACAGGAAAAGAGGCGGCTTGGGTGCGAGGAGCAGTTTATTTCGGTAATGACCAGTTCTTCCCCACAGCCTGGGCTGCTCTAGAAAGCCGGCATCAAAAGCTGGTTCCTTTAGCGAGCATTGGAGATGCATCTTCAACACCAGTTTTGGGAATAAACAAAATTTGTAAGTTAAGAAATTAAGTACGAAAGCAGCATCGCTATACCTTTACTAGAGCAACATATGGAAGAGATCTGCATCATTAAACAGCTGCTGGCACTCAGACCTTACCTCCGTAAAGATTATAAAATAAAGGCATAAGGGGAGTGCGTTATGCAAACAGCAGCCCCAACACATGAAAAAAAAAAAAAGTTTAGAAGATGTTTAAAGGATGCAGCTGTTTTGAAACTTGCAATAATTTACGACCTAAACTTATTCGGATATTTGACAGACGTTTTGCCCCTCTCGCTGCTTCAGAAGACGTATTCCAGCTTAAAACGAGAAACAGCTTCCCCAAACCCAGCTGTCTTCAGGTTAGGGGGAGAGAAGGAAAGGAAGTGGGAGAAGCAGTACCTCTGCACGCAGGGTTTCGCACGGAATCTGAAAGCCTGCTGTGGAGCTCACCCCCAGCCGCAGGCGTTCTAGAACGCCCCCGGGGAACGGCGGCACCCCCGAACCCTCACGGAAACCCAAGGGCACAGCCGACTTCCGAAACCGGCCGGCCCGCCAGGCAGGGGTTTTGGCTCCTCTCGGGCTAAACGACTCGGCAGGGCCGGCAGCCGGCCCCACGCGCGGGATTTAAACGCTTTGTGCCGCGACACGCTGCCGAGCCCGTGTCACCTCAGCGCCCGCCGCGCACCACGCTGCCGCTCACAAGCGCGGCGGAGCTCCTGGAAACGCCTGGGCGGGCGGGGGGAAGCGCGGGCGGGCGGGCAGCACCCGGGGCCGCCCCGCCCCGCCGCCCTGAGGAGCCGCCGCTGCCGGCTTCGCGGGGCGGGACCGCGCGGGCCTGCCCGGCCCGGCACCACAGAGCAGGGCGCCCAACGGCCCCGCGCGGGCTGCTACCGGTTGCGGGGCTCGGCGGCCGCCCCGGCACACAAAGGCAAACCGCGGGTCCGCCCGACAGCCCGGTAACCGCCGGCCAGGGCAGGGCGGGCAGCGGGGCCGGCTGGGGCGGCAGGCGGGCAGCCCCGCGCACGGCGCGTCCCCCCCTGAGGCGCCCCTCACCTCACCGCGCGCCCCTCACCTCACACCGCGCCCGCGGCTCCCGGCCCGACCCCCCGCGGCGCCGCCTGCCCCGCCGAGGCCAGCGCCCGCCTCAGCCTCCCGCCGAACCGGGGCCGGGCCCCCCGCCAGGCGAGGCGCGCACCCCCAGGGCCGTAGCGCAGCCCACCCCCCGCCCGCCCGGTACCTGCCGCGGGGCCGGTGACCGCCCGCCTGCCTACCGCCGCCGCCGGGGCCCAGGAAGAGCGGACGGCGCCTGCGCTCAGCGCACCGCGCATGCGCCCCCGCCCCACCGCGCATGCGCACCCGCCCTCCGCGCATGCGCCTGGGCCGCCGCCCCCCTCCCGCCAAACGGCGACGCGCTCTCCCCCCTCCCTGAGGGAAGGAGACGGCGGCGGCGGCGCTACGGAAATAAATCCCGTTATTGAGGACGGGGCCCCGCGAAACGCCTGCAGGACCGGCAGCGGGAGGGTTGGGGCGGCGGGGGGGCGCTGCCAGGCGCAGGGCTTGGGTTCGTTCCCCGCCGGGCCCGGCCGTGAGCTGCCGCTTCCCCCGCCCAGCCACCGAGCCAACGTTACCCCAACAGCCCCGGCAAGCTAACGCTGCACAGCTGAGTAAGTGGATTTAAAAAAAAAAAAAAAAATCCCAAACTATATTTTTCACAAATACCACACAAAGCCCTGTTGTACTGTGTCATTACCGCCAGGATTTTCTTCCACGTATAAGTGTAACGCTTGGTGCTAAAATACGTCAAAACGGGACTGTGTGAGAAGTGCGTTCTTTATTCGTTAGCAATGGGACAGCGGCCGCTGTGCTGTCTCCTGCAGGGAAGCCCCTCGCGCCCCGCAGGCGCTCCCAGCAGCCGCCATTCCGCCTGGGAAGCCAGCGGCGCCCGGCTGGTCCCACGGCTCTCCACGCAAACGGCTGTCCGTCTGTCCCAGTCAGCCGGCTGATTGAGTTTCACGCACGCCCAGAGCTCGTTAGTCTAAGTCGCTGCCTCCAGAAATTCTTCTAAACTCTTCCTGATGTGCGGCGGCTGAGCTGCGGCGTGCATTAACAGACTTTGACCCATCTGTGCAAAAAGTGCTCCCGATAATTTCGCTGTGGCTGTCCGGATGTTTCCCCCGGCCCCCGGCAAGGAGCCGCTGTTGGTCATGTTTCCCAGGAGGTGCCACAGGACAGCTAGAACCTTTTGCTCCACGGCGCAAGGCTTCCGTGGGTACAGCTCCGTAACAAGATCTGCAAGAAAGACAACGGGTCGTCAAGCAGCGCTTGGAGATTGCTTTGAAAATACGATTCAGAAGTGATCCCCTGCTTTGAGAGGTGTTTAAAAGCACTTCATGTCAAATCATCTCCCCGAGCAACTGAGGAAGGAGTGCTGGTTACGCACAGGAGCCTCAGCGCCCCGATACAAGACGCCAGCTTTCCCGACAAACGCCCCTCTATCCTCTCTCAGGAGTTTACACGGCAGTACCGGTACCGCTGATAATTACAATTTTCCATTGAATCAAAGCAAGCACAAGGAACAAAGCGGGGTTTAGGTTTGGTTTTAGTTAGGATTATCATAAGGCCCTTTATTTCTCACAGAGCGCTGTGTAACATTTGATATTTTACGGTTTCCCCTCTATCTCAGAAATACGCAGTAGGTATTTGAGTTTAAGGAACAAAGTAGCCTTATACTATAAATATATGTAAAATGAAGCATTTTGCCTGCTTAGACAATTACATCATGAATTAAGTATTTCATTTGCAAATGTTTGCCTTTTTGCTAGAATGGGCCCTTCTGATACATAATGCAAACTACTCCAAAAAACCCCAGCAAAAGATGAGCTGTTTAAAGGTTGGTGACTAACACATTCAGAAAGCGTAAATTGAGGAATATTTCAAGAACAGACTGTCCATTATGTCACTTAGTTCAGTTTCATAGCTACTACACACAGAGCTACTCTGAAAGTAAGCCAAATAACGTCTGTTTGGTTCAAGCACGTTTGCCATAAAGACATCGCTTGTTCGCTTAAAACACCACAGGGAAATCCAGCACTTCTGCTGGTAATAACCCCCAGTATTAAAATACATATATGAATTCTCATTAAAATTTGTCTTCAAGCTTCTGACACCAGTTTAGGAAGATGACCATTATGAAACGGGGGTGTTCAGCCTGGAGCAGAGGAGGCTGAGGGGAGCCCTCATCGCTCCCTACAACTGCCTGAGAGGAGGGGGGAGCTGGGGGGGTCGGGCTCTGCTCCCAGGGAAGGGGCGATGGGACGAGGGGCACCGGCCTCAAGTTGTGCCAGGGCAGGGTGAGGTTGGGCCTGGGGAACAATTCCTTCCCCAAAGGGCTGTCAGGGGCTGGAAGGGGCTGCCCAGGGAAGGGGTCGAGTCCCCAGCCCTGGGGGTATTTAAAAGAAGGATGGATGAGGTGCTGAGGGCCAGGGTTTGGGGGTGGGATGGCAGGGGTAGGGGAACGGTTGGGCTGGGGGAGCTGAAAGGTCTCTTCCAACCCAAACGATTCTGTGATTCTAAGTCTGCTGTCTTTGTGGTGACGGCAGCTCAGCTTGCCAGCTTGTCTCCTTTACCACCAAACGCCAGTAGGTATTGGCAAGAGCCTTGAAATGAGAACAAGACCAACTGCAGAAAGTAAACAGGTACAGAAGTAAAATTCAGGAGTTAGCAGGAGCCAGCCTTAGCGAACAGCGTATTTTCTGTGCTGGGAAACCTCGGAAAAGCAGCCACTCGTCCCTTTCATCTCATCCACGAGTGTGCGGGAGGCAGCACCGAGAGAGGGACCGTGACCCGCAGCAGGCAAGGCTCTGCTCCGCAGTCGCCCCGCGCCCCTGGCCCTCCGCGGGGACAGGCGATGCCGACCGGGCAGGGGCAGGCCTGTGGGGACCTGGGGCTCCATAGGGCACATCCCGCTCGGATACTGACAGAATGCAATGTGTTACAAACCAAAGCTCATTCTGATTCCATACTAACATGATTATAAGCTTAAGGTATTTGTACATCTTCCATCTGACTATATAATAACAACCTTTTGTTTTGTCAGCAATAGCTTCAATTTGCATTAGAAGGGGGTGAAATTCGACAACTGCTGCATGGTTGATGCCCACAACCTACTGTGACAGAAGGGAAGACAGATAGCCACCACCCTCCTGCAATGAATTTGCCTAATTAGGGTGGCAGACGAACAAACAAACACCCAAAGCGAATCATCACTTTACCAGCAAGCTTTTCTGTCATGTCCTGTTTTGCTTTTCCGTTCAGAAACTGGGCTTTTGTGCAGAATGGCTGGAGGAGCAAATAGTTGTCTACATGCAAAGAACAAAACACATTAAAATTCTTCAACAGAAAATTAAACAGTCTGGAAATAAACACAATACGGGAAAATGTAAATAAGAACCTTACTTATATTAACTTCAAAAAACTGTGGTGTATTTAAGGGCACAAAAGTGTAAAAAGATAGCCTGAACAAGTCCTAACGCCAACAATCTCGTAGAACGCAGCGTATTCACTCATTGAAAATACAGAGTCTGCTCCAAAGCTAAAACAGAGGAAGGAAAGTAGCTGTGGTGCACACAAATCAGCAAGAATCTATTCTTTGACCTGTTGAAGAGATTCAGCAGCGTGACAAACCTCCGGGTAACGAAACGCAGCACCACACGGAACGGCTGAGGTGGGAAGGGACCTCTGGAGCCCCTCTGGTGCCAGCCCCTGCTCCAGCAGGGCCACCCAGAGCCGGCTGCCCGGGACCGTGTCTGGGTGGCTTTTGGGTAGCTCCAAGAATGGAGACTCCACAGCCCCCCTGGGTGACCTGTGCCAGCGCTCGGCCGCCCTCACAGCAAAAGCTACCTGCTACGGAAAAATAGCACAGCCACCTAGGCGCTGGCTGCTGTTCTTTACTGGACTGGGGAAATAGTAAGATGACTTGTACGGTTTAAAAAGTGTGAGAATAAAACCAAAGATTTGTTAAGAAAATGTAATGATTGGATGGAAACCATTGGGAAGAGTAACTCTTTACATTTAGAATTTAATGAATACAATTAAAACTCTTTAAAATTAAGAGAGAGGAAATGACTTACCTACGTGCTGACAGAGCGCCTGAATAACGTTTGTGGCAGCTGCATAAATCCCTGGGTTTTTGGAGTTCAGGTTGTTGTCTACCATGGCAGGAATTAACATGTTGATCACAGGTGATAAATTGTCTTTCAGCAACGGAATCATCTTGTGCATTGTCTCCAACGCAACCTGATTTACTTTACTGTTTGAGTCATGTAAGCGAGCCTTGAAAGCGTCGAAGATCTGAAAAAGCACCCAAAGAGCATTCATCGGAATTAACAACTGCGGTGTGAGGTGGGTATTAAGTTTCTTGCTTTGTTGTTACACTTTAATTGTCCATCCTAGCAAAAGGTGGCTCTGATATGCAAACACCTGAGACACTTTTTTTCAGCAAGTAAAGCAATATTTGATATTTTTATACCGTGTATTCTTCAGCTGTATCTCCCCTCCTCTGAATTTGAACCATTCCTATACAATGTAATGGAGGTGAACCAGCCACCTGTAACTTTCAGTATGACTAATATTTTCTGCAAGCAAGTATTTTTGGTAAAAAGAATGTTTTAAAGATTTCAAAACCATTCACAGTTAAGGTATTGCCAAGTTCCACGGAAGTATTTCATAGTCCCACAGCAAAGACACTGCACTGTTAGAAGACAATCTGGGGTTTCCTTTCATTGTACCTATCTTTAGTTTACAACTGTTTGACCTCACCACAGTATTTTTCTCCTAAAGAACCTCCTTTCCTATTAGAAAGGACGCTTACCTTAAGCTTTATCATAACAAAGACCTTTCCTCACCTCCTCCTAGAGTTTCAGAGGCAGTTTCTGTGTTTCAGAGACAGATTTTCAGATCTTGATTAATCCTTGCTGCTCTGTTTGTAACCTGTTCCAATATTTTGATATTTACTCAGAAGTGGCATAAAAAAACTGCACGTAGTATTCCAGAAATAGTTCAGAGAGCGCTTTCTTAAGTGAAAATTTTCAGCTGCTCCCTCCTATTTACTTTCTTTGCAGCTTACAGATCTCCCCCGTGAGCATACACACCCCATGCTAGCTGCCACGGAGATTAACGCCATCCCAGCCAAAAGCAGCACTCGCCTATTCCTCAATGTTTTCCTGTTAATCAGCCATTCTTATTGAAAGAGGGAGCCAAGATTTTTATCAGAAAACTTTGTGACACAACCTTGAAGACCCGTGAAATAACAAGTTTTCATACAGTTACCTTCACAATGTTCGCAACAACAACGCCTTGATTGTTCTCTGTATCTGATAAGAGCTGCTTAATGCCATTTATTCGATCACGGAAGTCTTTTGCATTCAGTAAACCTATCATGTCTTTAACATATTCTTCGCTTTCCAGTGAATTACGAGGAGCTGTTTTTCTTGTGACTTCACGGGCTTCTGTAGTCTCTCTGTTGGAAAGGAAAAAGTTACTCAGGGAACCCATAAGCAAGCTGAAACAGGAGCCTTCAGTCCAGGCATTCTCTTTCCATGTAAGTGCAAATATCAGAAGGAAACAGAAAATCTTCTATGAAGGACTTTTACTTTAAACGTTGTGATTTAAAAAAAAAAAAATCACCTAATGGTAATTGTTGTTCCTAAAGCCTCAATACACATTGCACCCTAAATGGAGATACACCCGTCGCACAAGAGGCGAGCCTCAGCTAGGCAGGAGCCCTGGGCGAGCGCAGCTGGGTTTGTGACCAGTAGCAGCTGTGAACTTCCCTCACATCAATGGGTCAAAAAAAAACCCCAGAAAGTTTACTGTCATTTAATTCTTTATTCTTAAATTTCTTTAAAACCAGTCTAGATGGCACCTGAGCAACATGCCCTGCCAAGGCGGAGATTCAACGACTCTTCAGAGAATATTCTGAAACCAATTTTCTGTAGCATCTAATCTTATTAGACAGTCATGGAAAGAACTGTAAGATCTGTGGACCCACTTCTCTGTCCAGGTAAGTAACCTGCATTTACAGACCAGTCCAGATAGAGTCCTAGCTCATTCCTGATGCATGAACAGAAGCCTTTGCTGGAGAATGGAATAAGCCCCTTCCTTGCATTTTCAAATTCAGACCTATCAGCTCTGCGAGAACAAAAGGCAGCATCAAGATCTCCTGCCCAGCTAGTGTATCGCAGGCCACTAAAAGTACCCAAATCACAGGGAAGAGAGCCCTTGGCGTAACGCAGTGAGTAGCACCTCTGCTGCGGAAGCGGACACGCAGTTTCACAAGCCAAAGCAAAATTCACCACCAAATGTGGCAGCATTTTGAACAGTAGGGAGTGTGTTAAAGAAACCTGTTCCTGAATAGCCACACTTCAACCCGGAGGCAGTCACAGCCCCTGTGAACTCTGCAGTCCTGGATGCAGTTTTTTGGCTTGGTTTAAATTTCCTTTTCAGTTCAACAGAAGACCTACTGGAAGACAAACTAGAAAACTAAAAATGGAGAGTATCATCTAAACCCTTCAGCATCCCCAGTTAGGATCTAGCTGAAGATCTAGCATTTGAGGATCTAGCATCCAGGTGAGCACACAAGTGGAAAATCTGTGCTGTGGCATCCAGCAGGCACGCTCTTTCTCTGGCGTCTGCACGGCGGTATCCTGAACTGACGGCGACACGGATCTGCTGTGAATTCCAAGCATTTTGTGTACTGTGTGTATTTGCACAAGCAGTCAACAGACAAAGTTAACTTCAAAATGCACAAAGCCATTTTAACGTTACCAATTACCCTGTTTAAAAGAGTTTATCTGGGACGTGCCAAGTTTCTCCTTTTCCTTCAGGTACGTTTCATTTTCACAACCCCGTTGTGAATGTTTCTGTGCTCTTCCTGAGGTGAGGCTGTCCTAGAGGCCAAGTTACTAACAGGGTGAAGAGCATTACCTGTCAGTGATGTTGAGAGCATCTCTGGAAGTAGATGATGACCTTGAATGTCCAACATTCCCAGCGTGGGAACGTCTTCCTTTTGCTGAGGGTGTATCCAACGGCATCTCCCCCAAACCCTGCACGAAGGTGCAACCATTAATTAACAGGGCTGGCAGAGCTCTGCACTGCTGGGGACCCTCCAAAAGCAAGTCTGACAGCCAGGCAAAGCATGGTAGCAAAGTATGTGTCACCCAGCGCAGCCGCAGGGGCGGCTAACAGCAGCGCCTCGCCGTGCTGCGGTCACTTGGTTACTCGTCTTGCTCTGACTGCACTCCCCCCCCGCTCCCTGGGGGTTCATTTCTACACCTAATGGCCACCACTACTACAAGTTTACCTTTCTCAGCCATCAAACAAGAGCTTTTCCACGTACCTTTTCACGCAGATTGCTAACAGTTTCCTTAATGTAAGGCAGATCCTTGGTGGGCACGTACTTTTCAAGCGCTTTATCAAAATCAGGGTGAGTCATCATACTGCAGAGCATCCTCCGACCGTAATACCTGCAGGGCACGACATACGCATCCATGAACACGGATCTGCTTTGGAACTCTACTGATAATCATAGGCATGTCATTCCAAAATACAGAAGTGCAGGGAGACTGCTATCTGTGTGTGTCACCAGGCACCCTTTTCATCCTCCCACAAAGAAACTATGCTCAAGAATCACTCTTTAATCAACAACTGAGCAAATTAATGAGAATAGTTTTCCATTTCAGCCGTCTTTAAATCGGATGGTCCGGGCTTGTCAGCCCGGCAGCGTGGATCCCGGTGCCCCCATTCCCTCCGTGGCCTGCATAGAATCATAGAATCATAGAATGTTTGGGTTGGAAGGGACCCCTAGAGGTCATCGAGTCCAACTCCCCTGCAGTCAGCAGGGACACTGCTAACCAGATCAGGCTGCTCAGAGCCCCATCCAACCTGGCCTTGAATGTTCCCAGGGATGGGGCCTCCACCCCCTCTCTGGGCAACCTGTTCCAGTGTTTTACCACCCTCATTGTAAAGAATTTCTTCCTTAGATCCAGCCTAAACCTACCCTGTTTTAGTTTAAAACCATTACCCCTTGTCCTGTCCCAGCTGGCCCTACTAAAAAGATTTTCCCCCCCTTTCCTCTGGGCCCCCTTTAGGTACTGAAAGGCTGCACTCAGCTCTGCCCGCAGCCTCCTCTTCTCCAGGCTGAACACCCCCAACTCTCCCAGCCTGGCCCCAGAGCAGAGGGGCTCCAGCCCTCGGAGCATTTTAGTAGCCCCTTGGATCATTTTAGTAGCCCTCCTCTGGCCCCGCTCCAACAGGTCCATGTCCTCCTGGTGCTGAGGGCTCCCGAGCTGGACGCAGGGCTCCAGGGGGGGTCTCCCCAGAGCAGAGCAGAGGGGCAAAATCCCCTCCCTTGATGCTGGCCACGCTTCTCCTGATGCAGCCCAGGGTAGGGTTGGCTTCTGGGCTGCCAGCGCCCATGGCCGGCTCATGGCCAGCTTTTCATCCCCCAGCACCCCCAAGTCCCTCTGGGCAGGGCTGCTCTCCATCCCTTCATCCCCCAGCCTGTATTGATACTGGGGGTTACCCCGACCCAGGGGCAGGACCTTGCCCTTGGCCTTGTTGAACCTCATGAGGTTCACACATGACCCCACCTCTCCAGCCTGTCCAGGTCCCTCTGGATGCCATCCCGTCCCTCTGGTGTGTCAACCACACCACTCAGCTTGGTGTCATCTGCAAACTTGCTGAGGGTGCACTCGATCTCGCTGTCTAAGTCATTGATGAAGATGTTAAACAGCACTGGTCCCAGTACGGACCCCTGCGGGACACCACTCATCACCGGTCTCCATCCGGACATCTCGTCTGTGGCTGTGTCCTTTGAGCCCCTCTTCTTCCTGCAGCCAGGGTGGGCACAGCAGCAGGCGTTCAGGTAACTCCTGCCACGTACGCTCTCTCAACAGCCTCGGCAGCGCCAGGTTAACGCTTGGGCTCCATGACCTTAAGGGTCTTTTCCAACCTAACTCATTCTCTGATTCTCCCCTCCGTCACCGCCGAGCGACACACACTGAGCCATGCGGAGGTTTCCGCCGCCTGGAACGTGCTTATCTTAACACTTAAACCCTACTAACCTTGTTTGTTGTGAACTGTCCTGGGCAAACCTGGCGATCGCAGGGAAAATCCGGTCAGCGACAGCTTTGGTTCCCGACAGAATCCGCTCCGCTCCCATACGTTCCACAATGTCCGACAGATGCTGGGCTGTGCATCTTCTCACCGCTGAATGCAGGTGGCTAAAGAAAACACAGCTGCTCAGGAAAAACTCGTGGCAGGGGCTAAAGAGCAGTATTTATGTGCTCTGCCAAATACGGTGCACAAGTTTTTCCATCTTTGGCATAATCTACACCTATATACTGCTGATACGCAGACACTTATTCTGGCTGTACAGAAAAGGCATTGCAGAGCAAAGACAAATAACTTTCTTTAAAAGGATAATGCGTTGGATTAAATTTCATATCATTCACTTAAAACCCCAAACTACAAGAACGCAGAATGAAAAAACGAAAAATTAGATCCTTGTTGTTTAAAGCCAGTTTCACTGCGGGTTTTGGATTAATAAAACTAGTAATTTTCTTCTTTTTAGGATTTCATTTCTAGTTTTCCTTAAAATAATTGTAAAATATTTTAGAAAGCACACTACTACACGTTCCATAGACTTTATGAAAAACTAGTCCCTATGCCCAGAAAGAGATTTTGTGTAGTTTATATCAATTTAAAAATTAAATAAATCAATTAAAATCAATTAAAATTAAACAAAGCAGTATTCTACTGACTTATCTCATGGAAGTCTATTTTCTACAAAATGGGGGCTGCTAAACACCTACGCTGATGAAAATGAGCGAAAAGCTGGAATCAATTTTCAAACTCGTGCAGCAAACTAACCTTTTGCATAGGACTAACCTTTTGCTTAGGGCCAGGGTTTAGTGGTGGGATGGCAGGGTTAGGGGAACGGTTGGGCTGGGGGACCTTAAAGGGCTTTGCCAACCCAAACGATTCTGTGATTCTATAAACTCTGCTCTCCCTGCTTGATCCCACGTGTTTTCAGGGTACACAATTCTGCAAATTCAAACTTTCCCGATTTTATTTTTATCTTGAGATTAAAAATCCAACTTTGAGGACAGTTTCACTGCCCAGTAAATGAGACATTTGCATGGCTCATCGATCGTAGAGAAAAACAGGTCTAAAGGTGAGAGCCAAGGAAAAGAATCGACTTGGCAAACCACGTGAGTGGCTCCCCAGCTTTGCAGTTTGACACGAACGTCCGGCGTTCTTCCCGAACAACCGTGTTCCCGTTTCGCCGAGATTTCCGTTGTCTCTGGTTCCGTGGGTTACCAGGGCCTCAGGTGAAGCTACCACGGGGCTACGCCGCACAAAGCAGCTTCGGCTTCCACGACCAGAGCCGGCCAGGTCTGCTCGAGCCGCTCAGGGTACGGCCCCGGCTGCAACAGCAGCTCCCACGCTGCCGTCCGCCCAGCTGCTGCGGGGCTCCCCAGTTTAAGACCAGCTTGGCTCGTGCTCAGCAGCCGTTAGAGCAGCCTGGGAGAAGGGAAAGGGTGACTCCAGACTAACTCCTGCTGCAGGCACCGATGGGAAACGGGAGCTGTGAGGCTTAAAGGCCTCGCTCCATGGAAGGAAATAAGCCCCCGCTCCCCATGAATGCCCGCTGCTCGTGCAAAATAGTTGGAAATCTTTTTGTAGGCGCCTAAGACCTTAGAATGACACACAATTCATACAGGTAAAAAAGGGGATTTCAAAATTTCTGAAATCCAGCCGCTCTCAGACCTAGTCCTGGAATCACGCTCTTGGATCAAGCACCTATTCGTAGAGGTGAGCTTACAGCAACAGTGCCGTACCTTTAGAGCAGCAGCTCACAAAAGCAAAAATGTTTTTAATTATTCTTGTTGGTGAAGTCGAAACCAGCTTTGTAGCTGAGGAAGGATCAGTATCTGTATCTCCCCAGGGTTGCAAGTGTTAATACTTATGATCACAGCAGGCTTGAAATGTGCTGAGCAGAAACCAGGCAAATTTTAGGTGGTCTTCCGAATTGTAGGCAAAACCTAAAAAACTGTTAACTTGAACACATGCGTTGTGGTGGATATAAGCAACTCCATGTGTAAGCCAAATTTAGAAAAGCTATCCTTTGTGTAATTACACAGTTGTGTCAAACACAACCTTTCCACTTCGTACTGCAGACACGTGTCATTTTTCTCCCAAAGTTCCACTTGGAAAGGTAATTCCTTATTCATCGTCACAGCCTCGAGAGAGGATAGCTCCCTAAGTGCTGCCATGCGTTACAACATATTGCACTCCATGATTTAGACGCCGCTTTGACTGAAGTCATCTTAGCTGTGAAGAAATTAATCCCCGCTTCAGATGTTGAATTCAGACCCACAGCTCAGATAATTTTCACGCCTTAAGATATCCAAAAATGTATCCGAGTTCACAAATGGAAGGCATCAAATCTTTCTAGGTCTAGAAAACTCTTAAGGATAGGCCAGCCTGTTTGCATCTGCCACTGGAATTGGGAGATCGGATGCAGCCAGTTATGATCATGAGTATCGCTTGGCCAAGGACTTCTGAAGAAAAGATGGGAGTGCATAAAGAGAGCACTTTACATGGCTTCTGAATTAAAGCAGGGTGCAGTCGCTGTCTGCTGCTCTTAAATGCACAAAAACAACAACATGCGGGCGTGATTCATAAGTAATTTAAACCCCAGGGCTGATATTTGCCTTTCAGTTTCAAGTTTGGATCATTGCAGTACGGTTCACATTGGCTTTCAGCAGACAGAACCAATACGCTCCGCAACAACCAGCTTCCCAGAAAACAAAATAGGGAGCAAAACATTTTGAATCGAGACTAACTCATATGATTTGTAGGTGTGCAGAAAGCCTGAGGACTGATTTATAATGTAGCATCTGAAATATTTAATAAAAGGGATAGGCTACCAGAAAGGTAGCCTATTAAATGTCATCTAAGTGATGACAGGTAGATAAGAGATTAAGTACAAGTAGGTGTATATCTAACACGCGGGAATGCCTAATGGCTTGGTTAAGTATTGCTGTTAGGGAGGGTGAGGACATCGAAGAAAAAGAACAGCATGCTTAGCAGGGAAAGGGAAAGAAAGGAATGTAACTGCTGCTGCAGGCTGAGGTGAGCCAGAGGTCAGAATCAAACCATGCAACCAGGAAGGGAGGCTTGCTTGAGGTGCTCGAGAAAATAACGGCCACCGCCACTGTAAAGGCAATTAAAATGCAGACAAAAAAGACTACCAACCAGCTAAGGCTAGAGAGGAACAGGAAATCAAGGGAGATAGTTGCAGCTAGAGAACTGTAAGTTATAAATCATCTTTCTAAATAAAAAGTAGTGCTGAGGACTGAAAAAGACAGGCATTGGATTGCAGAGCAAGTAAAAAATGAGAACGCTGTGTGAGCTTTACTAGGCAAAGCAAAACAGCAGTTTCCCAAGAACACCATTCTAACAGCGAATAAAATGACTGAAGTGTTGCAAAACGACCAGAAAATACAGCAAGCTCCAAAATCCACAGCCAACTTTTTATATAACGTACAGAAAGAAACAGGGGAGCTACCTTTTATGCCAACAAATGTTGCCCTGGTTAGAAGTGCTGCAGAGCTGACTTACTGTATTTTCAAATATCTGCCTATTGTATGTTGATTTTTTTTTTTTTGAAAAGACTGTATTTAATAAATTTAATCTATTCACAAGTTATTTCTTTATAAAGTCTTTATAAGAATTACCTTTGCCCTCCATTTATAAGAGAACAAAGTGCACGTGCTGGAGTCACATTATTAACCATAGCCTTCAGTGCTTTGTCTACCTCTTCCCTTATAAATGTGTTGGATTCACCAGCTTTGTGCAAAAGGACTTTTACTGTATTATCTAGTTCTTGATCCATGCTCTTTTTCAGGTGGGTGAACAAATCCCCTAAACAGACCACAGCAGCTCGAGAAACACCTGAGCGTAAATTCTTGACCTGCACACAGGAAAAACCCAAACAAACAATGAATAATGTTTATAAAATATACTTTAAAATAAGTAAAGCTTAATGTTTCCCTTTGTAAGTTTTAAGTAACATTAAAAGCAACTGAGAAATACATTTCTAGCTTGATTGACAAGGTGTGAGAATTAAAACACAAACGCATCAAAAGTGTTACAAAGTTACAATCTAAATTTGTTCAGCCTCTTAGCAAATAAGTTCAAGTGGTGGTATCTGAAGCATGAGCTGCTTTGCTGAAGGACAAACCCATCCTTCTGAGACTGTCCAGCTGCGGGAAACTAACCCCAGATGAACGTACCATTCCCCTTCAGGCTAGCTGAGAGCTATACAATGCATATGCACACCTAAGGTCAGTGAAATATTCTGATAGTAAAATTTAACCTCTTGAGCCACAGCCAAACTTGTTTCATGTAGCTTTGCAGTCAGAACAGTCGCATGGTAGGCAGACAAGCATCTAACAAAGTTCAGACCTTCAATTTTCTTCTCCCTATGTAAAAAAAACAACAAACCAAAAACATTTGCAGATTTTACTATACGTTTTAAAACACATAATTCTAAGAAACCAAATTGCAAATAAATTAAGACTGTAAAATAAAGCAATAGCTTATAGTGTAGGAAACTTTCAAAGCGAGTCTTTCTTGTGATGTGCTAGTAGGACTTTTAGAATCATAGAATGTTTTGGGTGGGAAGGGACCCCCAGAGGTCCCCCAGCCCAACCCCCCCTGCAGGAGCAGGGACACCTTGAACCACATCAGGTTGCTCACAGCCCCGTCCAACCTGGCCTGGAATGGTCCCAGGGATGGGGCCTCCACCCCCTCTCGGGGCAACCCCTGCCAGGCTTTCACCACCCTCACTGCAAAGAATTTCTTCCTTAGATCCAGTCTAACCCTACCCTGCTTCAGTTTAAAGCCATCCCCCCTTGTCCTGTCCCAGCTGGCCCTACTCAAAAGCTTGTCCCCCCCCTTTCCTCTGGGCCCCCTTGAAGCCCTGAGCGGCCGCACTCAGCTCTGCCCGCAGCCTCCTCTTCTCCAGGCTGAACACCCCCAACTCTCCCAGCCTGGCCCCAGAGCAGAGGGGCTCCAGCCCTCGCAGCATTTTAGTAGCCCCTCGGATCATTTTAGTAGCCCTCCTCTGGCCCCGCTCCAGCAGGTCCATGGCTTTCCTGTGCTGAGGGCCCCAGGGCTGGATGCGGGTGGCAGTGTGGCAGAGCCCACCGGTCTCTCAATTCCTTCCTAGGGGGCTCTCCCCAGCTTGCACTCGTGGCAACTCAGGGATTCCTCCCCTTCCCCGCGCTGAAAAGGCAGCAGCTCTGTAACCCCATTTCACCAGGCAGGGCACAGGGAAGCCTTACTTTCCACAGAACGTGACAAAGAGGTGTTGGTGGGGGCCCTCTCCAGAACCATGCTTAACCTTAGACATCTCCACAAGTCTCTGAAAGCTTAGCTATTAAGCCCCAATTTACAGCAGTTACAGTTTAATCTAGAGTTGGACTGAAAAAAAAAACTGGCTTTCTTTTTTCTCATGTATCGCTTGCAATCCTTCTCACTATTTTTGATGTTAGGTCCATTCTGCTGCTTTTCTCAAATAAATTACCAAAATAACCGCCCTCCACATGAGATTCAGGCTGACACCTACCAGTCATCATCGGCTAGAAGTGTCAAGGCGTCTGTCAGTGCCGCTTCGGGTTTTGAAAAGGGCTGCAGCTCGGATGGGTCCATTATTTCTGGGCTATGAGGGACGGATGGGGTCCGGTCTTTATAGCGTCCTCGTGCCCCAAGAGAAATTTCATCTACAAAGTCATGAGGCATAACAAATAATCAGCATAATGGGAAGAAAACAAGTCATTCAAAGGAAGGCAATACTAGGAGTTAGAGGTATATATAGACAGCTGCTACGAAGGGACCAGCTTTTCAAGAAGACCGCTTTCCCAGTTACATCCTCGACCGTTCAGCCTTTCACTCACATGAATTATATTTATTTACAAAGAACTACCATTTTAAAAAGTCGTGAACACAAACGTAGTGGGTTTTTTAATGTAGAAACGGATGCACGATGTGCTGAAGAGCAGTGCAGTAAGACAATGTGGTAAAACCTAAAGAGCCACTTCAGAAATTCTCAAGACCTCTGCCCATCATCAGTAAGAGCTTCTGTTCTGGAAAGATTTCTACTGCATGTTTTAAAGGCATCTCAGTGACAAAAATGCACCCAGAAATGTTTGTGTCTGAGACAGAAGGGGGTCGATTTGCCATTAATACGTTACACCAATTAAGTTCCTGAGCAAATAAAAACCCCTGTCATGTTTCAAACATCTTCCTAACAAATTATAGATGAAAAATGTTTCAAGGGAGCAATGAGGAATTCCAAACCCCTTCACCATCACCTCCCAAGTAGTGACCTTCCAAAGCACCTCAGGACTGTCCATGGTACATATGAATCTTATTAAATCCGACTTCATTTTGGAATTGTCCCACTCCACATATCAGATATTTTTACAGTCTTTAGTTTACTGTAACAGCTTACCAGAATCCAGCAAGGCTGAACATTTTGTCTTCTTCAAACTGGATGTTCTTTTTAATGGAGGATTCAAGGCAATGTTTTCTAACGACAAAGATACATTTCTTGGCGATGCTAATACATCCCCACAGAGATTTAACTCTAGAAAACAGAAGGAAATGTCCAAACTACAACAGCAACAAATCAGAAAAAAGGATAAAACTAGCATTTTCAGTCCTAATTTGTCTTTTGAAATTTTTCTTACCTACAGTCTTCCAAATATTTCTCATAAGCACTTTACCCGCCACCACTGGCATTATAAGACTGATTACAAATGACTAAAGAGTAAGCTGCAGTGTAAAATTAATTCTAGTCATACCTCATGTCACACTAAACAGTCGTGATTTTTGGTAATTATCACAGAAGTTTAGTTTCCATTTCAGCAGCATTTAACAGTATATTATTCATTTAAGACAAACCCTAATCCTCACTTTCTGTGGTCATTTTCTCTGGTTCATTCAGTTTAAGTCTTTCCCAAGGATTTTCTTCCTTCTCTTCGAGGTCTTTGACTTCCTGATGTTCTTCACGACCGTGTTCATCTTTTTTTTTCTGCCTCAACTTATCCTGGGCCGATTTTGACATGGCAACTTTTATCTGCAAAAAAATTAATGTACCCATTAGGATATGCACTATAATATAATGCACAAGTTACCCAGTAACTTACTGCCCAGTTCTTGATATTGTCTAAGGTAAGCGTGGAAAATTACCATTTCCCCCATCATTCTACAGAGCAAAAGGAATTATTCATGTAAATATTAAATCCAATCCTGAAAAGAGCTGAATATGTGGTTTCTCCATGATGTCCCACTGGCAAGAAGAAGCAACATTCCAGGTTTAAAAGTTTAAGGGAAATAATCACTTACTCTAAGGTATCTGAATAGCCAGAGAACTGAGGTCTTCAGGAAAAGGTCGTCTATTCCTTGGCAGCGCTGTGTAGTTTCCTGGAATTTTAACTAACAAATACACAGGCTGGGCTAACTCACAGGGTCTTGTTTTTAAACAGTGGTCTTTAACAGGGTGATCAGACCCTACCCTCTTATGAGTTTAAGACGCTTATGGTTCCTCGTGAAAACTTAGTAACATTTAATACATTCCTCCGTTTACTCCTTGGAATTTGATCCCTCCAAGTATTCGTATCTTCAGTGGAAATCAGAAAATTAAGACACCGTTCATCACTAACAAAGTTTTAGTCATCTTAAACTGCTATTATAAATGCTTTCAGAAAGACTTGTGATTTTCATTTCAAATTTTTTTTAAGATTTGCATCACTACTTCATTCAGATAAACCTTGCTCCATGTTATAACAGACGTAAGCAGTGTTTAACAAAGCAGCACCACTCTTCATGAAACCATATTACGGGACAGATATTCGGACAGTGTATTTTAAAAATCTTATGGATGGAGCTAGGTTAACACATCCATCCAGAAAACAAGACATGGTCAAGCCCAGCCACATTTCTATGAGCTGTGGAAGTTGGAGAGGAGGACATTTTGCAGCTCCGCTCCCTCCTGCAGCCCTTCTCCCAGACACTTGTGAGTTAGGTGGGAAGCTTCTGACACAGCAATTTGCCGTTATAAAATACCCAGGTGGAACCAAAAAGAAAAAGCAGGGAGAAGCAGCTTGATGGCTATAGGCTATTTTAATCAAACTCTTGTTTACCATAACCTAGAGACTGCAGAACTGTATCGAGCTGTATTCATACCTATAAAAACAGGAAGCGAGACAATAAGAAAGTTCTGAAATTCTTACCCTGTTTTCATTTTCAACATGGAAATGAGCAGCACTGCTCTGCTGGACACTTCTCCCACAGATCCCTGGTGATGGCTCAGTCTCCTCGTTGACAGCCTGGTCATCTCCATTCACTACACACATTACGGACTGGCTGTTAGGTCGTGCAGAAGGAGGACTTCCAAAAACACCTGAAAGGCATATCATGGTGTGCCCTCACCAAAACAACCCTTGCATTCAGCAGAACCTAGCAAAAGCTAAAGAAAACCACAAGTAATTCAGGAAGACAGAAACATTGCTACTGTAGCATTAGTGCCAATTCCCACCCAAAGGTACTCTTACCTTACTCTACCGAGTAGGGTGTGCACACTGGGCTACAACCAAGCCCTAACCTTCAAAATTTGCTGCCATCCTTTGTTGTTGGAAGGGAACAGCATATCCAGTAACTGCAAAACTTTCAAGCATAATTCTTTTTATTCCCATTTAAACTGGAGATTGCTCACCATCTAAAATGTTGCACGGAATCTGTTGTTTCTTTTCCCACTCTGTAAAGGTACCTTTTCCCTCCTTTTAATAACATGGTGAGATATAGGAGATAATTTGGGGTTTGTAATACCTTTGCCAACAATTACAACTGCATCTTCAGACAGGACACTGGGTGAAACGAAATCTAGACTGTTCATCTGTGGAAAACTAGACGTTGACTCTGCAAGACCTTAAAAAAAAACCAAAACCACAATGTCAATCATGTAGTTTACGCTTTGGTACATGTTTTAGTCTTCTAAAATCATCATACGCTGACATTTGAATTTATCGCTTCTATGAATCAATCTATTTTCAAATTCCTGAAGTTAACAGGATTTACTAAATATTGATATCCTGAAAATTACAGAAAGCATACAGCAAACGAAATTTCTGCCAAAAGAACATAAAGAAAACCAATGTTCCCAAGAGAATTTTTCAATCAACTGATTCCACTGAAAAAACCCAGGAGTTTCTAACTCACTTAGTGGAAGTAGAGCACTGTTTCTTACATAATTCAGCCCAATTGAATCAAAACACGATTTGCTAAGATATTTTTGCCCCAAGCAGCACTTAATGCTGTTTCCCTTATAAATTAGCAGTCGCTCAAGTTCTGCACCGAAGTGGATGACGTGTGTTATGTACTTCTCCAGCGGCTACGCTAGTTGCAAATAAAAACGAGAGTTTGGGTCAAAAGAAGGGCACCGTTTGCATTTGCTATTTAGCCTGAATAATTTGAAATTTCTAAACAGAAAAGATGGTTTCGGAAAGCCTGATGACCTGCTAGGAAGTGCATAAATGACGTCAGTGGACTGCTGAACCACCTCAAGTTGGGAAACGCTCTGGTAAGCTGGCAGCCCTTGGGCTACAGCTATGGCCACTGAAAAGCCCCTGGTGGCTGCGAGAAGGACCAGGTCCCCAGAACCCTCCGCAGCCCTCGGCCCGGCGAACTGCGGCATCGCGACGGTTCGGGGCTCTTGGCAGCTCTGCGACGCCTTCTGCCCTCACCTCAATCTTTAGTTTGCCAAAAATAATTCCAGGCAAGAGTATGACAGATGCCTCTTTGCTTTACAAATTACCTGATTCCATAGTTACAATTTTGGAGCTCTCCTTTTTCTGCTTTACAAGAAAAAAGATCAAGTGAAAAGGTTTCTCTTGAAAGTGTTGCTTTGTCCTCCCACAAACCCCATCACTGGCTTCTCAACGTTCCAAGTTTTAACATAAGAGCTGTCAAAGCTGGTCTTTTGGGATTTTCTTGAACATGATCTTGAGGCTTCATGAGCAACCCCCTCTTAGACTGTAAGTGAATGTTCATCAAACACTGGACCTTCTTTGGAACCTACAACCAGATCAGGACCTTCTGTCCTAAGCTCAGCTTCTAGCCCGAAACACTTACAAACTTCCATTTCACAGACATGACGGGATAAGCAGGTGTTAAAAAAAAGGATTTACCAATCTGATTACTTTTACTGATTACTTTACTTCCATTGCTCAGCTTTAAACGCTTCACAAAAAATAGCACTCCACCATTTCTATAAAACTTTGAGAAAAGACAAAGCCGTCCATGTTTAATCTTGAAACAAGAGATGGAGGAAACAAAAAATCTTATTGGGACCAAGATCTTCATTATTCAGTGTCTACTAACCTGTGGAATACTGCCACTTAACTTTGTATTTGTCACTAAAACGTGGTTACTTGAGATCTATTTTAGCTGCTATGAGGGCGATCTGAGCAAGAGACAGTGAAACCATGTGCTCCTTAAACTGACTTCCACAGTTCACTTCTAATGTCAAGAAAAAATGTTGTTGCTGCTCTATTCTAACAAGCTTAGAGTTGGAAAAGACATCTACGTCGTTCACACAGCCATTCTGATGTAGGGAGCAACAGCTCCTAGGATGCATTAAATGACACCTTGCTGCCAAGAAGGCCAATGGCATCCTGGGGTGCATCAAGAGGAGCGTGGCCAGCAGGTCGAGGGAGGTTCTCCTCCCCCTCTGCTCTGCCCTGGGGAGACCCCACCTGGAGCACTGGGTCCAGTTCTGGGCTCCCCCGTTCAAGAAAGATGAGGAACTCCTGGAGAGAGTCCAGAGGAGGGCAACAAGGATGATGGGGGGACTGGAGCATCTCCCCTAGGAGGAAAGGCTGAGGGAGCTGGGCTTGTTCAGCCTGGAGAAGAGAAGGCTGAGAGGGGACCTCATCACCATGTACAAAAATCTCAAGGGTGGGGGTCACCAGGATGGAGCCAGACTCTTCCCAGTGGTGCCCAGCACCAGGACAAGGGGCCATGGGCACAACCTGAAGCAGAAGAGGTTCCAGTTGAACGGAAGGAAGAACTTGTTGAGTGTGAGGGTGCTGGAGCCCTGGCCCAGGCTGCCCAGGGGGGCTGTGGAGTCTCCTTCTCTGGAGATCTTCAACCCCCGCCTGGCCGCTGTCCTGTGCCCCCTGCTCTGGGTGAGCCTGCT
>JADKXX010010314.1:0-17695 GCA_017310255.1 Butorides virescens | reverse complement strand
CATGTATTACTATGTACATGCAGTATTTGCTTTCTGACTTATGCTGTTACTTGAGAAACCTATTTGCTTATATATTCTGAGAAAAGTGGCCTTAGCTAAAGTGAGGAGCAACAGCTTCCATTTCTGATAAAAGACCTTGAGTCTCAGTAGCAGCCACTGGTTTTTTAATGCGATGGCTTTGCAAATTCAGGGCTGTAATCTTGACTGAACTAAGTTTTGTAAACTTTTTTGAAAAAATACATAGCTGCGAAAGGATGCAACAGAGCAGTCGTTGGGAAGAGAGGTCAGAAAAGACCCTTGTGGACACGGCTCCCTCAGTTGCTTTCCTCCATCCAGCTGAATCAAAAGTGATTAAACATAAATAATCATAAACGATCGGTTTCTGCCCGTTACAGAAATCTGCAGTTGCCTGTACTTCACTGTAAGCGTAAAATAGAACGGCATCACTTAACTTTCATTTTCCTACCAGGAAATTAACTGCTTGCAACATTCTGACCCTGCCTACTCTTACCCAGCCGGTGTCCGATGGATGTTCACACAACATTGCACTGAATTTTCAAACGCACACGCTCATTTCCATTAACATATTTTATCCTGACATAGAAAGGCAGAAACCCTTGAGTTCCTTCTCACCAGCAGTACCACAGTACAATCACAACGTGACCAAATAGCGTCCAGCCATTACCTGTAAGTGCTGAAGGGACACGAGCTCACTGACCAAGTAAGAACAGACACATCAAGTGACCATCCTGTGACATGGTGAAGCAAGGCATACATTGACATGCACAGCAAAATACCTGCACTGGAGTTACGTTCTGCCACGCTGGGGGCTCTGCTTCTTGCTGAAGATACCCTTGCAGGTTGTGATTTGCTGCCAAGTAGCGGAAAGGTGTCTGACCTGACAAAATATAAAACAAATAGTTATGAGTCCAATTCCACACGTTAGTCAGAGCCCAGCTAAATAACACTTTGTATCAAAGACATCAATGGATTTCAGTTTCTCCTCCCCAGTGTACTTGGTGGGCAAATGTTTCCAGTGTACTTCCACAAATGCTCACGCAGAGTAGAAAAAGAAAATTAATTGAATAGAAATTACTTGATGAGCAGGTCCGTTATGAAGAACGCCATAAAGACAACCCTTACAAGTTTACTCTAACTTCACACTATTTATTTATCATAGGTTCAAAGAGCTCAGGAATCGTTTGCCCTAGGGGACTGACGATGCTGGTTCCGATCTGGCAAAGCATGGCCAACGACGGTGGCCAAATCCACAAACCTTTCACTTCTAGAAACGAGCAGGTTTCAGCTCAGTGTCCAGCACACAGACCTTCACCAGGAAAACGCTGTTACCTACAAGGCAATCTTGATACCTCTTTTCTAATCTGATGCACATGAATATTAAAGATGATCCGACCCAGAGCCCTACGCTGTCAAATACGACGCACACCTACGAGCGGTCCCAGGGCAAGACCAACTGTTCCACCTTCTGCTAGGACGGAAATACACACAACTGCAAGGCTTGCTTGCAAGATCTTGAGGCAATCCCATGCTTCAGAAGCTTCACTAATACCAGCATCGAGCTCCCACAGCTCACGGTAGTTTGTCAGTGGATAAACTGATCCTTCTGTAAGTCCACGCCCAGAGGCAGCCCGCATCCTCATTGCCCAACCACACTGATTGTGTGAAGAGAAAATGCCAATTTCCAGTGCTCGCAAACCAGCATCTGAACTAAACTCTCTGAAATTTTTATGAACGTTCTAAGGCTCTTAAGGTCTGCTGGGATATATTTGGTCGCCTCTAGAAATTCTGTCTTCCTGCCAGATGTCCCCTCTCTTCCTTGCTAGTCCAGAATTCCTCTATCTTTCAATCCTGTAAAAAATTAAGCTTGCGTGGCAGTGAATAACGGAAACGTCGTGTTGTATAGAACCTGTCCTAGTCAAAACCTTGCCTGGAAGAACGTCACACACAGAATTTTATAGTCTTGACTTTTGAGGTGTTCTAGCATTTTTCATTTTAAAGATTATTTTTAAAACTGTGATTCAGCAGTAATGCATACGGGGAAGATACATCCATATAAATTAGTTCTGAGACTTCACAGCTGTGAAAATCCTCTGTTTCTGAATCATTCCAGACCTTCTGTCTCAAAACCCTTTCTTTCTTATATTCCCTCTCTTCCTTCCTATTCTGTTCATACAGTTGTGTGCCAGTTATATAAAGATGCATTTAGTACACACAAAAATAAAAGGTGTCTCTGCATCAGAGCTATAAGCAGCAGAAGAGGCAAGTCTGTATTGCAAAATTTGCAGAATTCCTCAAAAACGTTTTTATTTCATTAAGAAATAAAATAATTTATACTGCTAATCACCAACTCCATCTTTACAATCGGAGTAGCATGTGTCATTGCAGAGTTTCTTTCTAGAAGAGCTCAGTGAAAGCATTTTAAATGAACAACAGCCTGTCAGTAATAAAAAAGAAACAGATCATGATTCGCAATCATAGGAACATCTATGTTGTCTTCCTCTTATTGCAGAAAACCAACCCATTCCTTCTTCAGTTTCCAGGCTACAATAAGCAAACCTTATCCTTCCTTTTAAGTTGTCCTCCTTACTCATTTGCTATGGCTCACGTACCCTCTATGGCAGGCTAAGGTCTTAATAAAATATTTACTACCAGGGGCAGTACTTCACCAAGCGCGCTGTGTTACTGCGGCTGCACCAGGGAGCTCTTCCAAAGTGAAAGCCAGCACAAATGAGAATAATATAATTAAGCAGCTATTGTATAGAGCAATGCATTTTTAGATCGGAAAAATAATTCACGTCTAAAAATCAAGGTTTTAAGCAAAGCAATCGTATTAAAAAACGTATGACAGATTTCACTCCCTTTAATATTTAACAAAGGCCAGCAGAGACTGCGTGTGAGAATCTCACAGCGAGCCAGGGCCGGCGCTCCACTCACATCATCCTCCTCCTCCCCCGGGGGGCTGCGGACACGGGGGAAGGCAGCGACTCCTGGCTGTAAACTCCGCTTTCGCCGCAGGAGCCCGCGCTCGGGGGGGAGCCGTGGGAAGGGGAATCCGCCGACAGATCAAGTTTAAGAGCAGAATCGGGGCTTTCAAGATCTGAAATGTTGCCGCTCAGCTTTGCCCTCTTCTTCGCTGCGCTGTTCCGTAGAGAACGAAGGGAATTCTGCATCTGAACAGGATTGAAAAGAAAACAGCAGGTTTTATTCACTGCATAGGAAAAAAAAGCTTTTTTAAGCAAAAGAAAGCATGATTGTGAGTATTCAGTGCACACGCTGGGCAATGCGGCTGAATATTCACAGAGGTTCTGCAGAACTGGAGCGAGCCCTTTCTCTGCTTCGCTTCACAAGAATAATCATGCTATTAAACGTAAATTCCCACAGACACTGTATCCTAGCTTCATTTTGCAAAACCAAAGGACGGATTCCTGCAAAAATATATCAGCTGCTCTTATCTTTTTCAATAGACGACAGAAAGCGTTTGATGGCTGCTAATACCCACAACTGGGACCTCAGGCTCTTCACGTCTGAACTGCACCAAGATGCAAAATACGCAGAAGTGAATCCTGAAGACCGTGCCTGGCAAGCAGAGCTCCTACTCAAATAAGCAGGAAAATCTATAGACTAAGCTCTGCTGCATATTCTCTCCTCTTTTTACTGAATATATTTGCGGAAAAAAAAAAATTCCTCCCCTATCTGTTTAGCACCTAAATTACTTTCAGTAGTGGCTACGGGACGGGTGATGAAGGTAATAAGGCAAAGCCATTAAGTCCCACTGCAACTGTTCTCAGATCCACGGGGACTGAAGATGGGATCTGAGATTCAAACAATTCCTATGAACTGTGACAGAAAGAAGGACGTGTCGCACGGGACCATGTGGGGAATATCATTCAAAATCCAATCATACCAACGATAAAATAAATATACCCATATATATACAGCAGTGACAAACTCCAATACCCATGCCTCTCACGTAATCAACGTTGCAGTGATTTCGACCTGCACTGTGAGGGTGGCATGGACACAGCTCCACCACCTCCTGAAATAACCCGGCATGCCTCTGCAGGATTGCTCCCGTGTCCTCCACGGGTGCAGCTATTTGGTGTTTCTCAAACCTCAGCGAGACTCGAGCACCAGAGTGTCAGGATCCCTCGGCACGCACTGGGCACGGGGGGAATCTCGCTGGAAAACCACGCGACTGAGAACCAGCCATGAGGGACCGACAGCGACATGGCTGCGAAGCAGTTCATGGACATTAGGAAAAACTTCTTCACCCAAAAGGGCTGTCAGGCTCTGGAATGGGCTGCCCAGGGAGGTGGTTGAGTCCCCATCCCTGGAGGGATTTAAAAGAAGGATGGATGAGGTGCTGAGGGACAGGGTTTAGTGGTGGGATGGCAGGGTTAGGTTAACGGTTGGACTCGATGATCTTAAAGGGCTTTTCCAACCAAAGTGATTCTAGGATTCTATGACTATTAATGGGAGATGCTGGAGTAAGTAAGGGAGGGGATTCTGCCCCTCTGCTCTGCTCTGGGGAGACCCCCCCTGGAGCCCTGCGTCCAGCTCGGGAGCCCTCAGCACCAGGAGGACATGGACCTGTTGGAGCGGGGCCAGAGGAGGGCTACTAAAATGATCCGAGGGGCTACTAAAATGCTGTGAGGGCTGGAGCCCCTCTGCTCTGGGGCCAGGCTGGGAGAGTTGGGGGTGTTCAGCCTGGAGAAGAGGAGGCTGCGGGGAGACCTGATTACGGCCTTTCAGTACCTAAAGGGGGCCCATAGGAAAGATGGGGAAAATCTTTTTAGCAGGGCCAGCTGTCTTAGGACAAGGGGTAATGGTTTTAAACTAGAACAGGGTAGGTTTAGGCTAGATCTAAGGAAGAAATTCTTTACAATGAGGGTGGTGAAACACTGGAACAGGTTGCCCAGAGAGGGGGTGGAGGCCCCATCCCTGGGAACATTCAAGGCCAGGTTGGATGGGGCTCTGAGCAACCTGATCTGGTTAGCAGTGTCCCTGCTGACTGCAGGGGGGTTGGACTCTCTAGTGGTCCCTTCCAACCCAAAACATTCTATGATTCTATGATTCCTCAAGGAGGTCATTCGTTATTTTGGGCCCTTGGTTGTAACTAAAGAAAGGATTATTACGTAAATCTGACAGGAAATTTAAAACAAAGTCAAGATGCTGAGCACAGAAGCTGCGTAAAGGCCTGCAGTTCTGCCTGGGTACCACCCTAACTGGAAACATGGCGACTTTGGCTCGGAGAAAAACAGGGGAAATCCTGGAACAACTGCGGGAAGTGCGCTTCGACACGGGGATTTATGGCTTTACTTGGCTCCTACCAGACCCCCCGTGGTATCTCACTGAAGACCTGCTGTACTGATGACAGTGTCACAAATTTCAAGTCAGAATCATTTATTATTTTCTGGCTCTTTTTTTTTTTTTTTAAAAAAAAAAAGCTTATAATATATCAACTGTTAAAAGTGAGTTATGTCATATTTACACCAACCTCCTCTTGGTCCACTTCCTCGCCATCGACGCTGAGCTGGGAAAGATGAGCAGCGAGCTTCCCGTCGCCCTCGCTCAGCCACCCGTCCTCACGCTCTTCGTTTCGCCACTTTGCTACGTTCAGCTCAAGCCTGTCGGGCAGCGGGGTGGCCAGGCGGGGTATGGGGGGGACGGGTCTGGTCCCGGTCAGGCCCCTGCGGGCGGCGGGGTGTCTCACCAGGGTGGGCTTCAGCTGCAGAGCAGAATGTTGCTCCTGCAGGTTCTCCCCTGAAGCAGACACAAGCAGACGTCAGTCCTTTGGAGGGGGGGGTGGTGGTGGGAGCACAGCACTCCCCAGAATGAACTTCATGCCTGGTTTCTACGTCACGTTGAAAAACTCCTTTTCTAATGAGGTGAGCCTTAAAAACCACACTTAGGCATGCAATTTTATTTACTATTATGACTACCAGATGTGCCTCCCTGCACAATATTTTCTATTACCTCCTGACTCTACCTTTTCCATCTCCCTGCATTTCAAGCCCAGTTGCCAATCTCTTCTACTTTTAGTGTCTTCTTCTTTTAAAAAATATAAATTAGTGTTTCATGCACATGCATTCCAACCTATACTTAGTGCCTTTAAAAAGCACTTAACTTTCTTAATTAAGGGAAAAAGCAGAGCAGTGCCCTAACGAACTCTCCTATAAGCTGCTAAAACGACAGTGAAGTTATTCTAGAGAAACAGAAGAAACCTGAAATGCATATGGATAATATAAAGAAAATCAGCAAGTGATGGACGCACATCTGCAAGGTAAAATGACAAGCAGCCCAGGGGCAGGTGACTTCCAAAGAATTCATTTAGAAATTTTCTACATAGGGGCAAAAATACATGTCGCAGTCAAGATGAATTTTGAACCAGATTTCTTTAAATCAGCCCAAAATTGTACGTGGGAACTGTTACTTTGCTTACAGAAGGTACACCTCACGAGGGACTAGGAATCGGTTTAAGCTACACAAAGACTAAAGCTATTTTTAACCTAAAATAAGATTGCCTTTAGGAAGTACGCGAAAGAAATCAGCTAAATCATTTAAGGAATTGTAATTAAATGAACTTAAAACTATTTCAGGTTTAACCAGTGTGACAGAGGAAGTCAGACCACAAAAAGCAGTCCCTGCCATTAGCTCTCAGTGTAAATTGGGATGAAACCAGCACCAACGCCACTCATTGGAGGTGTAGCTGCTTGCAAGCAGGTTTAAGGAGCTATTCTGAGCAGGGGAAATTCAATACATAAGTTTCCAAATGCAAATAAAGAGGCAAAAAGTTGAAATGCAATGAGTAGCACTTTCTTGCACATGTATTAATTAAGAGTAGTAAAAGTAGCAGTTATTTCCGTACTGGCTTTCTCCAAAAGTGCTAGATTTTGGGGTTTGGTCTTATTTGAGTTTGAAGGCAAACTTTTCACTGATACATTACTGATAAGAAAAGCAGAGCTGGTGCATATTGTGCTTTATCTCACATATTTAAAAGACAAAAGGAACAAAACATCACAGTATGAGCAGTATTCCCTGCTCACTGCAGGGGGGTTCGAGTGGGTGACCTCTAGGGGTCCCTTCCAACCCAAAACATTCTATGATTCTATGAAAACTACCAAAATACAAAGACTTCACTTTTTCAGAGAAGCCTCCAGTGCTGTGCCCAGGCTAGTGCAGCTACAAAGCCCTCACCTTTCTAACTGCAGCTGGGGCACTGCATAATTCCCACTGCAGTTTTTCTCACCGCTGCTTGAAGTCACTCAAAACGCAAACCCGAAATCAATCCGTTTTCATTACCCTGACAACGTTCCTACCTGTATTGTCTCCTGGCTTTGGACTGAGAAGCTGCTTCTGAGAACCAGGCTTAGGCAGTCCTTCGAAGCTTTTAAGAGGCCAGGAGTTTGAGAAGTTCATGGTATTATCTTGGGACTTCCTCGGGGAGTCAGCTGGAGAGGAGACGTGCTTTGGGCTGTTCCTGGGTGACGACAGAGGGTAAGACGGCAGAATGAAGGCCGTGTGCTCTGCTTGATTGCAAAAACTTCTCTGGGTCTTGCTGGAAAAATTCAGGCTGGTGCAAACTGAGCAAAGAAAAGAAGAAGAGTATTTGTGGTAATTAGACTCTCTGACAGCTCTTATGATAATAATTTACAATAAAAGAGCGCACCCTCTAGACAGTCAAAACTGAAGGTCAGCATTTTACCCCAGCCAACAGGCAAGTCAGCTAACTTCATTTTGCAAAATGCCTCGTCCCTCAAAATATCAATTTCCTTTTTCTGCATTTGATCAAATGAGTTTGAGCCCAAGCTATTTTGCAGTAATGTTTTGAAGAATTATGTTTAAAAAAACCCCCGAATGACGCAAGTAGATTGAACATGGTTCTGTTGTTTGCTGCACCGCATTCCAAGCCTGCCTAGTATTAAATTTGCAGACACCAGTCTCAAAACTCAGTGATACAAGAGTACAAATAAAGCACAAATGTTGTAAATTCTACTTCCTTTGGAGAAAAAAAAAAAAATAAATCCAGAAGTTATTTTTTCCCAGAAACCCGTAGGTCAAAAAGGGAAAGTGTAGATTTGGAACTAGGCTGTTTGAGGTGTTTCCCATGAAAAGCAGATGCCTGTTCCCCGCATGCACTCAAGCTTTTAACCATGCAGGTGGAAAAGAGGACAAGTTTTAACAAAGTTCCTGACAGCCTCTGGAAGGATCACTGCAAGGTGGGCGACCTCAGCAACCTCACCGAGAGCACAGCCCCACAACCAGTTCCACTGGCACAACTGGGAGAATGGGAAAGCACAGCGCGGGAGGGAGAACAAGCGACCATGTGAGTCGGGCTTGGGGAACCCACTCATTGCCTGTGTCATGCCAAGGAAAACTATTCAAGTATGCCTTTAGTTACAGCATAAAAAAATCCCTTTACAAATCAGATTGCTCCAAGGTCTCTGTCTTCTGCTCCTGCTGCTTTGCAAGGCTGCAGCATCCCGGCGCTCCCCGGGTATCCTGGGACAGCAAAACTGAGACAACCCAGTCAGGTGTGGGTTGTCCTAACGGAGAAAGGCTCAAGAAACAACAATATCTGGCAGAAAAAACTGTGCAGAGAAATAAATCAGCAAGTGTGGGCAAAGTACCTGGCAGCCTTCTGAAGACCAAGGCCAAGAGAAGAGGACGTTGACTTTGTAGTTACAGCGGCAAAAAGCAGAGAGGAAATTTCTCCTTTCTTTCCATAGGCATGAGAAAAACAGAGTATCTAGAGCCCGTAAAGGGGCTGGAAGTAAACTGAGTAAATGAAGTTCCTAGAGCTCTTCCAAGGTGGCTGTCAGCTTGTCCAACACATCTGGGTCACTGGAAGCAGCTCTGCCCACAGATTTGGCATCATTACCGTCTATTCCTCTGGACAGTGAGTTTATTCCTTCACTAGGTGTACATCACCACTTTTTAGGCAGCGTACTGATAGAGTCAGACACCAAAGGCGTGGGTCACAAATTAATAACCACGAATAAAAAGCACTAGACAGGAGCGAGGCATGAATATGTCTGAATAGGGACACAGTAATAGCTTTTATTTCTTAAGGCAGCACAGAAATAGAGGGACATTGCCAAAGTAGCATGCACTGATGTACGACACAGTTAGAATCCATATACCTTTGTCTTGCTGGCCATTAGTTAATCCCAAAAATTGTAAATCAGAGCCCACGCTACCACTCTTCCCACGTGTCTGTGTGTATCCAGGTGTTCCACATTTCCCTGAAATTTGCAGCTGATGAGAGCCCACAGCACCTTTCAAAAGAAGAACACAAATAACTAGATAAATACTTAACGTACGGTACGCAGTGAAAAATGTACAGTAATATTTAACAGTAAATTACGGCTCTGTCTAACCTTTGGGGTAAAATATAACTACTTTGAAAGTATTTAATTCAAGAGTTTCTAAGCAACCTCATCGTACTGTTCATAGGCACGAACCGGCAAAATGGCTGGCCGTTCTTCCAGGGCGCTTTCCCAACTCTATGAATTGCAGGGGGGTCAAAAGAAAAACCCCAATCAATCGCCTCTTTGAATACACGACAGTAAAAGGAAGACAACACCTTAAAACCCCAAAAGGCAGTGAGGTTCTTTAGAGCGCTGTCGCTCCTCGCGCAGCAGCGAGCAAGCTTGGCCGGCCACGCGTGGCAGCGCTCCTCAGACAAAGCCCAGACCATAACCTGCTGCCAAGAGAAGAGAAGAAATCAGGTCTGGTCTTGCCCAGCCTTTCCACGTGCCTTTTAGCTACTGAAATACAAATTGCTGAGCCTACACTGCTTGCGTAAACCAAGCCGGGCACTACGCCTACAATCTTCTACAGTCCCAGTTTTCAAAAACCTCGCGTTTTTCACTTTTTAAAACAATCTTTAGAGCTGGCTCTTCAGGCAGCTTTCTACCCTAGCTGCTTATACAAAGCAAAAAGAGAAAATAGGCAAAGCTAGAATAGATAGGCACTGCTCGGCTCTCCTGAACAGCCTACCATACCTAAATAGGAGCTTCCCAAAATGTTGTCCCGTTGACGGTACGTCAGACCCTGCCGCCACGACCCGCTGCCTCTTGCCAGCGCACCCTTCACGGTACCAACCGCTATTCCAGCCAACAACCTACTCCTGCTCAAAAGTCAGTAAAGTTCTGTGTCTGCTTTTAATTTACAGCTTTATCTGCAATTCATGTTGTACTTTATAGTGTGGAAGAACATTGGCTGAATTACTCTGTGGCTGATGTACGTGGTACTTCTTTTTTCCCAATTCTGCAAAAGCAGCAGAACGCTCTGTATTTCAGGGATATCCTGAGTCCTTTTGGTCAATACAGCTCTTCACACAACCACACTAGTTCTTTTCGGTCTTGCTGTCTGCAAAAAACCCTAATTTACAAACTCTATTTCATAGAATCACAGAATCCTAGAATGGTTTGGGTGGGAAGGGACCCCCAGAGGTCCCCCAGCCCAACCCCCCTGCAGGAGCAGGGACACCTTGAACCACATCAGGTTGCTCACAGCCCCGTCCAACCCGGCCTGGAATGGTCCCAGGGATGGGGCATCTAAAGCTTCTCTGGGCAACCCGTGCCGGTGTTTCACCACCCTTACAGCGAGGAATTTCTTCCTTATAGCTCGTCTGAATCTCCCCTCTTTTAGTTTAAAACCATTACCCCTTGTCCTGTCCCAGCTGGCCCTCCTAAAAAGCTTGTCCCCCCCTTTCCTCTGGGCCCCCTTGAAGCCCTGACCGGCCGCACTCAGCTCTGCCCACAGCCTCCTCTTCTCCAGGCTGAACACCCCCAACTCTCCCAGCCTGGCCCCAGAGCAGAGGGGCTCCAGCCCTCGGAGCATTTTAGTAGCCCCTCGGATCATTTTAGTAGCCCTATTTGGTCTATCTAAACCAGTGAAAATCTGCATGAGTGTGCAGCAGGGCTGGAGAAGAGCAGTCCCAGCTCTGAGATGGCACTCGCTTCTCCAGGAGCACGGACGGGACCGCTGCCGCTTGCTTCCGCTGGAGGCACGGCCCTGTGCCTGGAACTCAACTCTTTGTAGTAAATGAAAATAAACAGCAAAACAAAAGATCAACAAATGATAAACCGTACTCATGAAGTTACAAATTTATGCTCAGGTTCTTGTAAATCTGTTTTGTAAACGGCAGAGCAAATGCTTCTCTGCGGCAATACTTACCAGCACCAACAGGAGAATGCTCAGAGCTACAATCTGTGCTATTCTGAAATAAACTCCTTGAAGGTCTTTTTCTACTAAAAAACAACTCATCACTGGCTGGTACTCCTTGAGAGGGCCATAACTTTGGAGAATGAAGAAAATCATTGGATGTAGAGAACTGTAGGAAAAAGGAAAATAAAGATACATGTTTGTGAAATGCATGCACAACCCGCGCCTGGGCAAAGAGCAGAATTACCCGTGTGACCTGGCCTCTTCACAATAAAGCTACGCAAACCACCATCAATGCATTAAGCAGACAGGATTGCCAGAAAATAAAGGGGGTTATCTTATGAATATTTTTTTATTAATAATTTTATTCATAATTTTTACAGCCCAGCCGCCCTTCAACCTCATACTCCTACAGCCACCTCCAGGCCTACGCCCAAAGCACTACCTCAGGTTTAAAGAAAAAAACCAAGTTCTATTTTCCAAGTCTCACCCAACCCTTTATTAAAAGATTGGTAACACAAGGCACGAAGCCTTTCACCGGCACGAAACCAAGGGAAAGGTGGTTGCAGCGTGGCCAGGTCAACAGTTCAAAAATTCAGATCCTTCACCCAAAACAACCGCGAGAATTTTTTTTAAAACCATAAAATGTAGCACAGAGCGCTGTGGCTCATCAATACAAACTGCCAAGATTTCCTTTGTTAATAAAAGGCAATTGATTTTTAAATAAAAAAAAAAAGTTTTGAAGCCCATTTTCTTTCCCCAGCTCCCCAATACTTGAAGGACTTTAAGCACGAGAAAGCATTTGAGCCGGTGTGCAGTTCTCCCTCGAACACAGGTTGGCACTATTCACACTGGAGGGGAAAAAAAGGACAAACCAAACCGGTAAAGAGTTGCGCCCGTCACCAATTTTAAAAATTAAATATTACCATTCTGAATTATGTAGGTTAAGCTGCCTAAGTGTTCAGACAGGAGCTACCTGAGGTGTGAAAAAAGCCCGCTTCAATTCCATCTAGAAGCTGTATTTGGCGATGCGAATCAGTTATAGGTAAAGGAAAAATCTGAATAATATAAATACTTAGCAAAGAAAAGATCATGCTTTAAGTGAAGGTTTCTTGCTTTCTGATTTAATTAGTAAAATCAGTAATTTAAATTTTTTCCAGGCTGTATTAACTCTGCTGTCCCCTTGCGCAGACAAGGCTTCACACAGAGCTCGAAACAGAAGCCTGGGCAGAAATGCGAATATTTATTCAGTATCGGAAAGAACAGCATCACGTTAAACCCCAAAACCTCCTTTACTCAATGCCCTGGTTGTGCGGATGGAGAGTACGTACCCTAACACATGCATAGTACATTCATTTATAAAAATACATATTTTGTTGCCAAGAAGGCCAATGGCATCCTGGGGTGCATTAAGAGGAGCGTGGCCAGCAGGGCGAGGGAGGTTCTCCTCCCTCTCTGCTCTGCCCTGGGGAGACCCCACCTGGAGCACTGGGTCCAGTTCTGGGCTCCCCAGTTCAAGAAAGATGAGGAACTCCTGGAGAGAGTCCAGAGGAGGGCAACGAGGATGATAAAGGGTCTGGAGCATCTCCCCTAGGAGGAAAGGCTGAGGGAGCTGGGCTTGTTCAGCCTGGAGAAGAGGAGACTGAGAGGGGACCTCATCAACACCTACAAATATCTTAAGGGCAGAAGTCACGAGGATGGAAGCAGTCTGTTTGCAGTGGTGTCCAGCGACAGGACTAGGGGCAACGGGTGCAAACTGAAACATAAGAGGTTTCAGTTGAATAGGAGGAAGAACTTCTTTACTCTAAGGGTGACAGAGCACTGGAACAGGCTGCCCAGGGGGGCTGTGGAGTCTCCTTCTCTGGAGATATTCAAAGCCCGCCTGGACGAAGTCCTGTGTAGCATGCTCTAGGAGAGCCTGCTTGAGCAGGGGGGTTGGACTGGGTGATCTCCCGAGGTCCCTTCCAACCCTTGCAATTCTGTGATTCTGTGATTCTGTGATATTTTCTGATTTCACTGAAGACCTCAGTTCACCAAAACGATAGGTTCTGAACCTGGGAATGCCACAAAAGCGCTCGCAATATGGAACTGCAGTTCTCCATTGGTCTGTAATTCCATTTCTCCTCGAGCCACGTCCTGGCCCCCACGACCCAAGTCGTGTTTGAGGCGGAGGAGCCGAGGAGCAGCAAGCTCGGCTCACGGAGGGGGCAGCCGCGCGGCGCCGGGGCGACAGCCGACCCCAAAACTGGGAGACAACAGCCAGCTCTGAGGTCTGCTAAATGTTCAACACACCACGATAAATCTCATGGCAATTTAACAGATCGTGATGCCTCGATAGATAAATGACTGGGTCAAATAAACAGCAGCTAAATGCTCAGATTAGTGTCTTGATGGGGTTTAATTTAATACTTAATTTAACATTGTAATGGGGTTTCACAAAAGCATCACAAAATAAAGCATGGCCAGAACTTAAAACCTGCAGCGGCAGAGTCATGAGATGAGCAGCATGGTGATGAGCATCCTCAGACTGTTTTTAAATCATTACAATATTTATTTTGTCACATAATATCTTAAAAATAGAAGGTTTTATGGCTATGGAATATAGACAAAAAACTTTAAGAGCTTCAACCAAACCTTAGGTCCCTCCCAAGTAAAGAGGATTCACAACACGTTAGCACAATGTACATACAAGCCAACAGAAATTAAAAAGCCAAGAGAAATTAAAAAGCCAAGAGAAATTAAATCTCCGTACCTACCAATGAGAATCCCCTTGAAAAAATAAGCTTCACAATTCAAACTTTCAAATTCCATATTTCTAATTCTGTTCCCTCTAAGACTGTCCCCCCCTTAAAATAAAAAAAAAAAACCAACTTGCACATGGTACCAGTTAGCAGAAAATAAATAAGCAAAGTGGCAATTTGCCTTTATTTCCATTCAGTTCTTAAAAAACCCAACCAGTTCCCAAGGTACGCAGCTACGTGGACACAGGCTCTTGAATGAAGCAGGTTCACTGTTCCCGGGAAGGGTTTTGTGGTTAACAAAAACAGCAGAAATTTTGTCTTCACTTACAAAAACGCACGTCCCAATTTACTGCTCTGCACCGCATTTCACGTGCTCCAAGTCCAGCAGCCAGGATTAAAGCGATCCGCACAGCGAGGCAAAGCCTCGAGCGTGCAGCACTTGAAGCAAATCCGCTGAAACGCTCAAAAGCTTCAAACTTTACATAAAACCTTCCTCCCCGCACGCCAGGGCTAACGCAGGAGCGCACGTCTTAATTGGCCTTCGAGGGTTAGACTCGCCTGATAGACATGGACCTGGTGGAGCGGGGCCAGGGGAGGGCTACTAAAATGATCCGAGGGGCTACTAAAATGCTGCGAGGGCTGGAGCCCCTCTGCTCTGGGGCCAGGCTGGGAGAGTTGGGGGTGTTCAGCCTGGAGAAGAGGAGGCTGCGGGCAGAGCTGAGTGCGGCCGCTCAGGGCTTCAAGGGGGCCCAGAGGAAAGGGGGGGACAAGCTTTTTAGTAGGGCCAGCTGGGACAGGACAAGGGGGGATGGCTTTAAACTGAAGCAGGGGAGGGTTAGACTGGATCTAAGGCAGAAATTCTTTGCAGTGAGGGTGGTGAAACCCTGGCAGGGGTTGCCCAGAGAGGGGGTGGAGGCCCCATCCCTGGGACCATTCCAGGCCAGGTTGGAGGGGGCTGTGAGCAACCTGATGTGGTTCAAGGTGTCCCTGCTCCTGCAGGGGGGTTGGGCTGGGGGACCTCTGGGGGTCCCTTCCCACCCAAACCATTCTGTGATTCTATGAAACCCCTTAGCGAGAGGCTCGGAGGTGAGAGATGCTGGAGCTGCCACCACCTGGGCTTCAGGGGGTGCCCTCGTTCTGCACTGGGAAAGGAGTCCTCTCCCCAGTCGTGGCGGCAGAGGGAAACGTGACCGATGGGTAAACACCGCGGGGCCTTTCTCAGGAAACCTGGCACTTCCCGCTGTCCCTTTGGGAGCCAGAGCGTGCCACCAAAGGCCTGGGGAGAAGCGGTGAGTGCAGCAGGACTGTTTGGTCACCCGAGGAGCCGCCTTGTCCCGATGCTGCGGCTGACCTGGAGTAAGTCATGCAGGCACGGAGTTTTGTGGAAAGGGAGCCAGCCCCAGTGACACAGCTCAGCAGCGTTGTGCCTTGAGGTGTGCTTAGGGAATGTGGCATTCGTGGGGTATACAGCACATACCCCTTAACAAGGTCATTAAACAAAACGTTTATACCAGTCTTTATTTAATCTGTGGGTCCTATTTCTGACAACTGGTATCCTTTGGTTAAAGCGCATGATTTCACACGCCAGTGCTTTATATACTATACCATATATATATGGCTAAACCGTTGTTCGTAGCACCTCTGCTCTCCATTTTTCTTTTTCAAAGCCAAACTGGGGTTCATGAAATAAAGCGTAATTATCTGTGCTTGTACGCTTCTCGTTCTTGGCAGCTGCACGCATCTGTCAAAGCTACAGGGGACCTTCTAAAGCCAAATTTGGGTAGCCTGACCTCCTCCCTCTCGCGTGGGACAGAGGCCCTTGCTATCACCGCTCAGCTTGCAGCAGTAGGCTGAAGCTTCTCTGGTTCCTAGCTAAATTAATAAAATGGTAACTGTTTTGTTGGCTTTTTTTCTTTTTTAATTACCTGCAGTTTTACGTTCTGAAGCCCATACCTACAGGAGCCTTGCAACAGCATCAGAGGAACACTTTTGTTTGCTAGAGATAGGAAATGCTTGGCAGCACAGGGCAGTAATAAAGTGTGTATCCCCAGGAATATTTTCCTTCGTACTTCAGTAAGGTCCTGTTCATTTCTAATCCCGAGCTGGCAGAGCCAGGCTTGCGATGTTCATTTTGTTATCTGTAAATCCAATGGGCAAAGTTGTCTGAAGTCGCTGAAGTGAGCCTTCTCTTTCTGGAGACACTGGATCCCGTTCCTTGGGTTTAGCCTTGGAAAGCGTAAACAATTCCAATCTGAACTAGAGCAGATCCTTTTCCAACATAAACATTGACGTTGTTTTCCTGAGGACTTGACATCATCTACTGATCTTGTGGGTGCTGACGTTAAGCAATTGAAATGAGCCTGCTGCCACCAAACACGTTGTGTTCTCCAGTGGTTTCCCACCTTGTGCCATCCTTGAGAGGTCACGCAAACGAGTTTAAGAACGCTGCGCTAGCAATCCCTCCACCCCCATTAACTCTCAGCTGCTGTGATTCCAGTTTGAGCAAGCTATCGGAACAAAACCGCTAGCTGCAGTTTGGGATACAAAAGGACTTTTTAAAAACCTAAATGCTGACTTCTTCTGTAGACCTGACCAGCTCCACTGCCCTGCTGAAAACATGAGGAGCACACCGGTTGCTGCAAACTCGTCTAACAGTGTGCTGGGAGTTCCTCCTTGATCTTTGGGTAGCCAAGCTTTCCCGTGGGTACCTCGAAAATTTCGTGTGCTGTCTGTAAGGCATCACCTGCCTGGTGCTTAGGGCAGGGTAGGGCTTGCCTCTGGTTTTGCTGCTGTGAAACGTGTGAGGCCCAGTGCCTGCTGCTGAAAGCAGTGCCCTTGGGGAGGGAAGCAAAAGCGGTTGAGTATTTCACTGAATTTTTCCTTTATGGTTGGACTCGATGATCTTAAAGGCCTTTTCCAACCTAAGCGACTCTATGATTTTGAGCCATGTTCTGAAGTATGCATGGACTACGTGTGATTTCTCAGAACTCCACTGTTTGGCAGTGCGTGTGGAATTCTCCATTTACGTGCTGATCTGCTAACCAAAGAAATTAATGGCTGGACTTTATGAAGACCTTACTGAATTAGTTTTATAAACCAAGTCCTCTCTGTTTTCCACAGGCGATAACGAGGATTAAAGGGACACGGAGGTTGCCCTGTCCCGGTAGCGAAAGCTGTCCTTCCATTGCGAGCGGGGGCGTCAGTCTCTGGGATGTGAGCCGTGGTTTTTCTGGAGGCTGGGGGAGTATTTTGGGGAGATAGCACTATGCATTTGTGCTGTCGTTGAGCTCTTCCCCGGGAGCGTGGTGGTGATGGCTGCTGGGTGGGAAGACCTTTCATAGAATCACAGAATGTTTTGGGTTGAAAGGGACCACTAGAGGTCATCGAGTCCAGCTCTGGAGCCCTCAGCACAAGAAGGACATGGAACTGTTGGAGCGGGTCCAGAAGAGGGCTACAAAAATGATCCGAGGGCTGGAGCACCTCTCCTATGAGGCCAGGCTGAGAGAGTTGGGGTTGTTCAGTCTAGAGAAAAGAAGGCTGCGGGGAGACCTGATTGCGGCCTTTCAATACCTAAAGGGGGCCTATAGGAAAGAGGGGGAAAATCTTTTTAGTAGGGCCAGCTGCGTTAGGACAAGGGGTAATGGTTTTAAACTAAATCAGGGTAGGTTTAGGCTAGATCTAAGGAAGAAATTCTTTACAATGAGGGTGGTAAACCACTGGAACAGGTTGCCCAGAGAGGTAGTGGAGGCCCCATCCCTGGA